>JANIJG010010851.1:0-82764 GCA_024611175.1 Megaceryle torquata | reverse complement strand
GAGCAGCTACCAAGGATGGAGCAGCTACCAAGGATGGAGCAGCTACCAAGGATGGAGCAGCTACCAAGGATGGAGCAGCTACCAAGGATGGAGCACATCTGCCACCTAACAGAGGAAAATTTGAGCTGAGTTACCAGAGCTGAACGAAGCACTTTGGTTATTAGTGGTAAATAATTTCGCGAAGTCCCAGCTCATGGGACTGGCTGCAGTTCTGTTCAGGAATTATCTAGCAACAGGAATGACTGCACAGGAAGTGTAACAGCCACAGGTCACATTATCACTTCTCCACCTCAGCTTCCATAGAAAGGAAACCAAAATGTTTGGAAGAGAACCACAGTATATTCCAACAGTGTCCCTCGATCCAGACATCAGGCTGGAGAATCAGACTTCACAGCAAGCTATTGGGTACATTAGCTCTGCAGTCTGTGGTTTTCAGTGCCCAATACCAAAACTTTAAGCTTTATTTCCAATTTTTGCTTTAATAAAAGCATTTGGCAGCTATCTCAAAACACCTCTGATAATGCCAAGATGATTCGCGCTGGTGTAGCTACAGAATAATTGCCCCGAAGTCAGGGGAGAAATGCCATTTATACCATATAAATTAGAGGGGGAAAAAAAAAAATTACCTCCTGCATGGAAATTTTACCCATAGATCCAACAAGAGATTTACTCTGTTATTCAGGATACTGCTCTACAACCAAACCAAGAAGTACAATGATTTTTTTTTTTTTTGCCATTTTTCTAACACCACCCAGTATAAGCAGTGCATGGAATAAGTTTTATTGGTGCAAAATCTTCAGATAGGTGGTAGTAGACAAAAACAATTCTTAGATTACTAAGTTCTCACCTCTGTCTGGTAGATAGACAAACCTCTCTTTCCCAAATCAAAGCAAAATAAGTTTTTGTTAGACCAGTTATAATTAAAGCATGGATTGACACTGGTTTTAATGTAAAAAGGAGAAGAGATGAATCACAGAAGCAGAAGCTTTTCCTCCTCCTCTTGAAAACTGGTGAAATACTGCTCCCAGGAATTCACCTGTCTTACATCAACACAGTGGTACCTGTATCCACAGCAAGAGAACAAACAAAGCTGTGTCAGGGGAGGTTCAGACTGGACATGAGGGAGCATTTCTTTAGAAAGAAGGTAGTCAAACTGGAACAGGCTTCCTAGAAATGTAATCAATGCCCTAAGTCTGTCAGTGTTTAAGAGACATCTAAACAATGCCCTTAAAAACATGCTTCAACTTTTAGTCAGCCTTGAAGCGGCCAAACGGTTTGACCTGACGATCATTGTAGATCCCTTCCAACTGAAATATTCTATTATAACACAAAGGGTAACAGACCAGATGAACCTTGTAAACTTAGTCTATTGATTTGAATGAGTATCCCATTGAGACATGGGGAGATACATAGCCATAAAGATGTATTATTACTCTATGTAAAGCAGCTCTAAGTAGGTAGAGTGATGTTGGTCAAAAAAAAAAAAGTTTCCCTGAAACTGCCTTTTCACTGGAACTTCCAATAATTTGAGTAAATTAATATTTTAAGCAAGAGTTGTCTTCTGTGGAGTGTTGTTTTTTTGTTGGTTGGGGTTTTTTGTTTGTTTGTTTTTGTTGTTTTGTTTTTTCTTTTTCTTTTTTTTTTTCCCTCCATTGAGAAGAGCACTGTGATATTCAGATGCCCAAAGATGTGTCTTTTCACCTGTCAAGGTGTTCTACCATTCTTTCAGAGAAAGAGGCCCAGTGGGTTTGTCAGTTCTCCATCATCCTGCTTTTAATGCATAAAGCTTGAATTTCACACCAAAGCTTTTCTATGTATCTGCTTTACCAGCACTTGCTTGCAGACCCTATCAGTGAGGGAATAACCTTTCATAAAAATCCCTGGTATCTTGCAATACCACGTACTCCCCACAGGGTGCTAATTATATTACTGAAGAGCACCATTCCTGCAGTCTGCTGCAGAAATCTGTCAAGTTAGAAGGCTAATTTCACAGGCTGCCATGTCCTTCCTACAATGAGCACTCTCAAAGCCGAAGGAGGGAAGGGAGCCAATGAGATGTACTGATTCGCAGCAGTAAACATGATGAAATTCTAGATTTTAAGTCTGTGAAGAAACAGTTTAGTTCCACAGATAAATAATTTCCCTTGATTTCAGTGGGATGAAGCCTTAGGTATATAAAACCTCTCTGTGAAGTACACAGGGCACAGAGTGATGCCATTAGGCATATCAATTCAAGAAAATCAAAAACACCATAGCATTCCCAGATTATGGAAATAACAAGACACTAATAACTGTTTCAAAACCTGGTAGTCTAGTTGGCAACACAGCTATTTAGAGACTTGAAGAAGCATCTGTCAGATGTCTGTAAGCAAAAAGACCAGCAGAATTATTTACAATGAATGACTGCCAAGTACAATAGCAGCTTTTCCTTCCACCAGCACGTGTCAGTATAATCTGTAGGAATTATTGTTGGAGCCCTTGGAGCCATGAAAACCTCTGGTTAAGCAAAAGAGGGCTTTAAAAAATAAAAATCCTATGTGCAGATTTCCATCCAAGATGGCAGAATTAAACCCATTCGTAAAGCATAATAAATTCAGTCCAGAGCTCACAAGGAAAGATTCTATTTTGCCATTCTCCCCAGAAAATCCATGCAGTAAATTCTGAAGTAAGAGCCGCACACATTTCTTTTGAGATACATCTTGAATGAAGAAATCACTGAAGAAGTTGTCCCAGATTTTTATAAAAAGTACTAACATGTTATAGGCTATGCAGTATTCATCAGCAAGAGATCATGGCTACACTTGAGCTTAATTAGAACTGCTACTGCATGAAAAGGTCCATTTGAATCTCAGGGTTTGTTTGTTGGGTTTGGTTTTGGTTTTTTTTTTAAGATCAATTTAAGCTCAGCTGAATGATATAAACATGATATAATATATTTATACTCACACTCCCAGAGATTTGAAGCAAGTATTAGTCTCATAGTATGACAAGCACTGAGTGTGCAGATAATAGTGTGCTGCTTTCCATGGCAGAACAAGCCATGAAAAAACATAAATGCCTCAAGGAAAGCACTCTGTAATCTTTAAGACTGAATGTAAAAAGACAAGTACAACTGGATGAGCAATCCCATGAGAAGCTTCTTCTTACGATTTCTTTAATCTTCCATTTTCCTTCCTTCCTACAAATTTCACTCATATCTATTATTTTGTCTTCCATGCTTTAGGTTTGGTTTTTTTAGGTTTATTTATTTAATTTTTATTTACTGTTTGCTCTAGTTCTTTATTTTTCATGACATTCTAGGTTACCCTCTTCTTAATACCTGGGTTTGGTAATAAGCTAGCAAAAGTATAGAGGAAAACTACATCTACACATGCCCTCAGATAACACCATTATCCTTTACCTGAAGTGGCAAAGGAACCTGGTGTGAGCATTGCTCACAATGATAAACTAGATAGCCCATTTTTCTCCCTTTCTCTACTATTTATCAATTGCTTTGTTTTCTCCAAGCCAATTAACAATTTATTTACAAAAACAGGCTTTTCATATTATAGAAGTGGAGAACTTAGGGACAGAAAGAATAAAATAAGTGAGCCCTTCACCACACACCACAGCCTCTAACCTATTGAATCAATGTTCTGGACGTTCAGGTATGTGGAGATATCAAAGCATTACGAAGACCTGTGCCTCTACTTCAGGGATGTTCGTGATTAGTTAATCATTTTCATCAGTAGCTTTCATGTTTTTATTCTTTGCTAAACTGCCCCTGCAAGATACTGTCCAGAGCAAAAAAACAGTCAAGGACATAAAGCCGCCCCACGTTACACCTAGATCTCAGAAGCAAAGAATACAAAGGACAGTCCCATCCCTCTCCTAACACTCATTTCCTTCTTGATTACACCCTAAAACCTCATTTCAGGTCAAAAGTCAAAAAAGCAGGGGAATGCAGCTGGCTTTCAACACACTTTTTCTCTCTCCCTTGCCATGTGTATCACGCTGCTGAGGCCCTGCTCCATTTCGAATTTCGCTTTAAGCCATGCATCCCTTTCCAGGGATGACTGCCGAGAGCAGATGTCTGCCAGGTTCTGTCAAGAGAACCCAAATCCAGCATGGTCAACCAGCCATGCTCATGGCCACAGCCAGACCCCACACTTGCCTCTGCTACTGCAGGTCTGAGCAGGACCTGAATATACCGCAGGCTGCTACCCCCAAGCTCCCACTGAAAGGCTAGCATGACCTTAGGCTAAACAGTGTCCAGCCTCTGAGGTGGTGAGGCCTACCAGGATGAAATAGCAGAGACAGGTTTCCTTTGGTAACATTGGTTTTCCACCTGGGCCTGTCCCCTGGAGATGCCTCTGCAGTCAGTTCAGAGACATGCTGGCTTGTTCACATCAGGATAAGGTAAATCATACCTCTCATCTGAAAGGATCTAGGAGAAAGCAATCCCACTAAAGATACCTGAAAGTTTGGGTCAGGATGGAGTTCAGCAGCCTGTGTGAAGGCCTTCCCACTCTATTGTTCAAGGCTAGAAGCTCACACAAACTGCACTCAGACATGTTTCACTGGATACCCTTATTTGCATAACCACCAGGGAGGCTGAGCCACAAACAGATGCACTGAGCGAGAGTCTTGAATCCACAGCAGTCCAGAGGTGAATGTGGAGGAAATGCTCTGTGTTTCTACCATGGTTGCTATAGTTAAGCAGAAAAGATGCTTTCTAAAAAGTATCAGTAGAAAGCCCTCTTGTTGCTTTTTCCTGTAAATATGTAAAAATTACCATTATCATACTGAGTGTTAATTTCACATGTTGGGGTCATGCTAATTTAAAACAATGTCTTTGGGGAAGGCCTTTATCATGAAGGCTCAGAGTTGGCTCCTTTCTCTGTTTTGGCGTGCAGTGAATAAGACAAGTTGCAGAAAATGCCTTCCCAGTCTCACTGGAATAATAGCACGAACAGAGGAGAAACAACACACTCCTTGCGGGTTAAGTTCAGCCAAGTATGAAGAAGCACGAGTGTGCGCCAATCAAACATCCATGGGCATACGTGCTCCAGTTTGCACACGTGACAGACAAGCTCCTATTTATATTACAGAAATTGCCCGGGGCCTTGTCAGGAGAATAGCTGAGGCCATCGTTCTCTTACAGTGTTGCAACAGTTCCCTTCTTCACTCTTCCCATTTGTAGGAAGAATCTTAGCCATTTTATCATGTTTTACTTTAATAAAGTGCATTAGAGGAATATAGCCAAACCATTTTTGTCTTCTGAACCATGAGTTTGGTTTTCCCATAACTTACACACAAGATCCACTTGAAATGAGATGTCCAAATCGTAGTGCAAAATGAACAAGTGAACATCACAAAGGGGACAAATATACTGCACACAGCTGACCTGCCTTGGCTGTGGATACAAAGAGGGTCAAGGTTACACGCTTATAAAAGAATATGTGTAATGTAAATTTTGCTCCTGCCCCAGCAAGCAGGCAATGTTATACAGCTTTTATGCGTGGCTACACATACAGACCTACATTCAGGTGCATACACCTCATGACATAAATTCAGACTATGTCTTTTCCACACAGTAGTTCTTGGTAGTTTCTCTTTGCCTACAAATTTCAAAACACTGCCAACAGTGCAAACCTACACGAGCTCAAAAAAAGCCTTTAAAACAGCTGTTCCAAGCTCCTTCCAGCTCCATGGAAACAATCCTGCGCACATTTTCCAATGTGGGACCAAAAAGTACTTTACTCTCTGTTGACCTCAGGTTTAAACTGTTACGCTCATGAGCAACACAGGAGACTTTCACTAGTAACTTGTGACTTGGAAGAATTGGACCAGTCTAACAAGCCAATTAAAAAAAAAATTCCACTCCCATCACTCTTCCACAGCTAATTTGAAAAATCAAGAGAAACAATCTGCAAGATATGATCTCAGAGAAGCCAAAAATCAGTGCACCAGAAAAAGATAATACCGTTTTTAATCTATCGGTACAAAGCTAGCTGCCTGCTTGTACAGAACAAAAACAAACGTCCTCTGGGACGTTGTTTCCTTCTCATCTTAGCTGAAAAAGACATGCTGCCATATTTTAGGAACTCCTTGGGATTCCAAGAAAAAACTTTTTTCTTGCAAGGAATCAGTTTAAAATAAAAAGTGAAGAGAGACACAGGGCACAGCAATCCCTCTGCCCCAACCACTTCTACACCCTCATGTGCTCCTACTCCTCCTCAGTGCCCTGAGGGAGCTGGTTTAGGAAGGGTGACGGGGAGGGTGGGGGGAAACACAAAGGCAGTGACTGCTAATCATGTACACCCAGGTATCCAGCCATGAGAACACAGGCTCTGGCATCCAGCGTTTCCAAAACAAAGCTCATGCTGGGAACCCTGAAGCCTTCCCATGAGGCCAAAGGAAAGAGCAATTCACAAACCCACACATATACCTCCGCTCGGCTACGCCCCTTTGTTTTCTGCCTCTCAGTCACTTCCTCCCAGCTATCCATCTGACAATCTTTCATCGACTCTCCAAAATACTGGGCCTTGAGTGCCATGCAGTGCCCAGCGGCCTCAATGGTTTCTCAAGCCCAACCTTCCACCATGGGAGGCCAACTTGTTGCTAAGTATGGGATGCAGCCAGCCATGGCTGTACCCCAGGCTACAAACAGTGCGGGGCTACCACAGGCAGTCACAAATGACTGTGGTAATACTTGAACCACAGGGGTCAGGTTCCAAAAATTACTTATTTCCAGACATCTTTCCTGTACCAGAAATAGATGGTTCTCAAAATAACAGGTGATTTTGTCTAAAACTTTGGTCCCCTCTTAAGGTGAACATGCTGGAACATGAAGGTTCGTTCACAGGCAGCAGCCTTACTGTGTCACAGCAGATTACCCACCAGCACCAAGCTGAGGTGAGTTGGTTTTTTTGCAGCTGTGTGCGCTTTCTAGGTCATCTCCACACAGCACAGCCAGAGGAGAAACATGGCCTCAGCTTAGAAAAACACAGCAAATTGGAATTGATCTGGGCAATATGAGAACAAGAACAGTTGAGGACTCTGAGATCCAAGAGAGCCCAGAGGAGGCCCTGTAGATCACATTCCTCAGGCCCAGGTTAGCACTGAAAGCCATGTCCTCATTTGGTCACTCTGAATTTTCTGCTGAATCTAGGGCTGTAGCAGTGAGGTTCCCTGAAACCCAGCTGGAGTTCTTACTCAAAGGTCAAAGAGTACAGGTTTTTATGCCTGTATTTAGCAGGTGGGTTCAAATGCAAGCCCGAACAGGATTTTTTTTAAGAAAAGAAGTAACATGGCAGATTCCAGAGAATCAATCAAAATCCCTTTAAAACATACCCTAAAGCATAACCCTTCCTTACAGCAAAGCAAATTGTCTCATGAACTAAATTTGACTCACTCCTGAATAAGCATTGGGCTGTTTGGCCTCCAAACATGAAGTCTCAATGCAGGAGTAACCTGACTATGAATGAACAAAACCACATGTTGCACCTCAGGGGGAACACTGAAACCTACATTCATTCAAAGCAGTAGAGATCACAGTGCAGCATCTAGCAAAGGGGAAACTAAAACCAAACACATGCTCATAAATAGCCTTTTGGAAGGGCAGAGAAATCAGGTCACCCTGATGACATTATCATCATCTGGCCTTCAAACACAACAGAAATGGACCCAAAGAACAGAATAAGAATGCCTCCTCCTTCACATTTTATGCCCAAATATTCAGTGAAATGTGGGCCTATAAGTCTTTTAGGCTTTAAGAAAATTCCAACTGTAATATTTTCCTTTAAACAAGTAAAATTATCATCAGCTGAAAAAACCCACCTTTTTTATTTTTTTCTCGTTAGTGGTGATAAAAATCAGAGTGCTGCTTGCTCTGAGAGGTGGCAATAGAGTATAATCCACTGTTCAGTATGTATTTTGTTTTATTCTCCACGCCTGATCTACAGAGAAGAGAAGTCCCCCAACACTACTATCTGTGGGAATGCAAAACCAGATTTATAAAGGTAATAGTGTACCAAAACATTCACAAGGGGTTCTCAGCAGTACCTGAGGCTCTACCTAACTCCCATGTGAGGTGGGGATGCTTACCTCATGTTTTTCAAAAAAAACTCCAGTCCTGCCTAAGTAGCTTAGGTCCTGCATCCCTGTGTGTACACTGAAACATCTCAAGTTTCAGAACTAGAAACCTCCAGTTCGGGTCCTAGCAATAACGAAGACAGCAGCAACAGATGACTGCCACAACCTCTTGTTTGTCAGCTGCTTTTTTACCAGTCCACACCTGAAAGAAGTTTTAGTAACTGATGTCTCTTCAAAGGTCCCCTCCAACCCAAACCACTCTACAATTCTGACCTGAAGGTGATGGTTTTTTCTGGCTAGATGTTAAAAGATTCCCGTAAGTTTTCATGTTTCCTTGAACACTCTTTGTTACCACTGCATTTTTCACCAGCAGAATCACTGAGTTTGCAGAGTTCTAATTTGGCCAATAGTTTGGAACTTCCCATATATACACAGGGGATTTGATACCATTTCCTTAGCACTATGCAGATAATTTGTCAAGTTTTAAGTGACAGAGGCCATTATGTTACTAGAACTGGATCAAACATCTCAGTTACTTGCTAATACCTTGACTTTTCCCTGCCATCCATACATCCATTTTCCAGGTCCTAGAAAAAAGTTACTTTAATAATGAACACATACACTTGTTTTACTTTCTGTCTCTCCTACCAGCAAAGGAGGTCACAGAAGATTTTGTACTAAGATTTGAAGGTCTTGGTGATCAAAATCTTTCATATAAATATGAAGCTACACATCATCGAGGTATTGAGGAAATTTTCATTTTTAGCCACCTAGGAAACTTACTGTACATCTCATATGTACTGTTTATACAGCTGTGAAATAGCAGGTGGCTTCCATCTGCCAGTAAACATTCTCTTCAGGTGTCCACTTTGAAAGACCCAAAGGAAAATATATTGCCGACATAAAGTACAAAAATTGTATTTTGTCTTATTGCTAAATGTAATGAGAAAATTTATGCTTATATTTTGGTTTCCAAATCTAACAGCATTATGCTATATTTTCTTGGTCAACATTGTTTAATTCTTTGTCCCATCAAAAACCCCAGCATCAACAATAAAGAAAACAATTCTCTGCATAGCACAAAGATCTTCATAGAGCCCAGTAAGTTCACACTATGCCCCTATTAACCAGAGGACTGCATCTGCCCCTAAAATTTTAGTGACCCTATTAAGTCCAAAGGCATGAAATTCTAGACCAGATCATGATTAATACTATAAGACAAATCCGCTCTGTGTAATTTCTAAATCTCTTCCCTTCTCAGCATTAAAAAAATATCTGAAGTTCTGCAGGATGAGGGGGAGGGAAAAAAAAGGGGTCAAATTAATTAGATTTCAATATAGTCTCAAAAATCTAGATCTGGTTGTAAAAAAAATTTTAAAAAAACATAATTTATGTAGTGTGGAAAATCCTGAAAATTAAGAATTTCTCTGTCTAACAAAAGAAATGTGAACTTTGATATTTCTCTTTTAGAAACATGGAAACTGTCTTATTAAATTTACCTTTTATTGTGAAATCAGTACATCATTGTTAAGAATACTATTTTGTCTATATACTGTCACACTTAAAAATTAAACATCTGTGTCAAAACCAAGCAACTCTATCAAACTAAGCACTGTTTAAACGTTCTCCAAAACTGTAGCAAAAGGGTTGCTTTATTTCACAACACCTGTGAGTTCTGTGAAGATTTGTATACCAAATGGGGTATCAACTACTTGTTTGGCAGAACAGCTTTTACAGCATAAAAGACCTTAACAGATCACAGCCACTCTTCCCCAGCTTTCATTCTCAAGCTGATCTACAGAGGTGCGAGAAAGACTTGCTTCCTTCACAGAAAAAGAAAGCAGACTGAAGAAGCAGCAAACCCTTGTCAGGGTGGATTCTAATGTGCAGTATCACAAAACATACATTTCATAACCAAATCATCATCACATGCAACCTCTAGAAGGGGCTCTTCCTCCAGAAATTATTTTCAAGCTAGCCCCTTGCCACATCTGGCACATAGCTGGTGGTTCAGAACCAAATCAGCATTTCTCGAAGTGCTGATGTTCCCCTTGTAGCAAGAGAGTAAGATGCTTAATGCAAATCTACTCCCTATTAATACTGGTCTACTTGATTCTGTGGGGCTTATCAAAAAGGAAATAGTACCAATGGACTCAGGTTTTCCAGTGTGGAGGGGCAGTTTCAGCTCCTCTGTGCACAAGAGCACAACAGAAACATGAGCAAACTCTGCATACAGTTCAACACAACTGACAATTACTACTCGATATTTTAAAGTGAATAGCTCAGTGAACTGTTAATATCAGCCCATGACAATGAGGAACAGGACACATACGACCAAGTATGCTTATGTACTCCCAATATTTCAGAGTGATACTCACCTTTCTCACAAGTCCCTACCACAAAGAAAAAAATATTTCTGAAAGGATGTTGGTACAAGCATTAGCTCACATCTTTCCATTTCAAAGGACTGACTGATCATCTGTAACAGAGCAGATGAATCCATTTTCCATTATCCTGACTGAGTCCTCCAAAATCTGTGAAGTCCTAGAAGGAAGTTTCTGGGGATAACAAGGGACCTAAAATATTAAGGAAGGACTGTCAGGAATTCTTGAACTGTCTCATTTGTGTAATCACCTATGTTCTACTAAAGGGGAACCTGTCACAGGTGCAAGTAATTTTATTACCCCTGAACAAGTTGCTTATATCTGAAACTGCAACTAAAAGAAAGGGGCTTTTTTTTTTTCTTGCCCATAGGAAAGGTCTCGCCCCATCCAAGCTTGCTCTAAGGCTCGTATTTCAGTTACACTTTATTTTTCTGTTTTCTGAGGGCAAGAGCAGATAGGGATCACAAGTCATACATGTGCTCCTCTCAAAGCACTGCTATCAGACACTTGGCTTTGCTCAAGGAGAGGGTGACATTTGTTCCACTGTGAAGTGGATGTAACTATGTGAACAAGCAGAAGCTCTAAACTGGTTTTCTTCAGGGCCCAGAACCAGCATTTCAACTCTTTCCAAGATAGTGATTAACATGCTAATTCAGAACTCCACTGACCAAAAAAGGGTGCTGAGATTCAGGTTAGGTAACCCTAACATCAGTGCTTTTCCCAAATCAAGACTGCTGATCCAAGTACCCTGGCTCTAGATCCCAATGCTGACTCTAGAACCAGAACTTCAAAACATGGCAAGTCAAAATCCCAAATCAAGATGTTAAACTTTTCAATTACAGAAGTCTGATGGAGGTTCAGGGATACAGATTGAGATCTACCCCTATGTCAGGGAAAAAAAAAAAAAAAAAAAAAAAAGACAACTTTGTTGCAGATCTTCTGCAAGCTTTAGACAAACGAGACTCTGGGTTTTAGTAGTTCTTCCCCGAGTTTGCAGGTTCTTAATGCAAATTAAGAAAACTAACGCTAATGCCACTGTGAAGGTTTTTCATCCTCAGCAAGATCCTTGTGGCCTTTGTTTAATTCACTGTGTCTGCCAATAAACTGCCACAATTTTGAGACACATTTTCTACTCCCACAAAATGGTGAAACTCCCTGGGAACTACAGGAGTAGTTCCAGCACTTACCTGATGGAAACTTCATCCCAGTAGCTATATTGGATTCGTGCTTGTTTGTTGATCTGGTCTTAAGCACTATTTTAAGAAAGTAACATTTCCACATAAGCCAATTCCCATCACTACAACAATTCTGTTAGCTACAAGGGGAATGCTGGCCATACACAATTCCCTGTTTCTCCAAAGCCTGTCTCTTTTTGCTAAGGGGATTTGAATAAATACAAAAGTTAAGTCTTTGCTTTGGCTTTTTTTTTTTTACCAGGTTTCACCTATGTTTTGATTGTTTCATGATAAAATTGAAGCCCTAATTATTGCATTCCATGCTGTGTGCATTATGCCATGTAACAGAATACATGATTAATGAAAACTGTGATTAAAAGCATGGCTTGTATTATTTTAGTATGACATCATAACTCAGCATCCCAAGGTCAACCCAAAAACTCAGCTCAGACTTGCTGCAAATATCTGCAGCGTTTATACATTCTGTTATTTCTTTTTATAGTCAGAACATGGTGAGTTTCACATGCTAGTAGTTTACATGTGTTTTATTCCACCAAATAGAAATAAGCAGCTTTTCAGAACAAATCCTAACCACCTCCTGCTTTTGACTGCACAAAAATGATAGCATTGTAGTTCAATTTTTAATCAATACCACAATAATTTTCAGGAATATTGAAATATTTTCAGAAGGGAACTCACAATATCCTTAAGATTTGGGGCTCTGCACAAGGAATACAGGATGAATCTGAGCTTCTAGGCCACTCATGCTAAAATTACCATTGGCCCTTGATCTAAAACACGAACCAAAAAACTATCCAAGTTGCTGGCAGCTCCATGGAAACAGTCAAAAGGGGACAGAAGCATTATTGTTATGCACAGCAAAGCTGAGGAGATTTGTTAAAGCAATATTCTGGTATTCTGTGGCTAAAACACCATCTGTCTCTTTTTCAAACAATCATTTTTCCCTAGAAGTTGATATAACACAACACACACCGAGAAGAACAGTACCAGTGAAGGCACAAAATCCTGCCCTATCCTGAAAGGAAACAAATTTTCCAGAATCCATATTTTTCAGCATGAGGTGTGCATGGACACGTATTAGACACACTATTCAAGAAGGGCAGATTGTCACGAAAAGGATGAACTTTTATCAACCTGGCCAGCTCACTGCAAGAAAATAAAGTTTTAGTGGTTTTGTACTTTAAGCATTATTCAAGGCCCATCTCAGTTTATTAAAATATGGTTTTGTAAATGTATTTTATGCATGTAAACTCACACTCCACCACAGCCAGAGATAACACATACAACCTAAAAGAGAAACACTGCAGTTCCCAGAATTCGTAATAAGGCTCTCCTTTAGTCAAATTTAATAAGCCAGCATAATCTTTTATTTAATTGAAATGCAAAGAAAACAACAAACAGCGATGGAAAGTTCATGCCAGGCCGTAACAGTGATTATCTCTTATCTTAGAGCTATCAGAGGGTATTTTATGTTCACTACTAAAGATTGTCAGAGATCCAAGTAATTTTTCTGTTTTGACAGTGTGTCCTGCAAGTGTAAAAGTATGAGGGTTAACTAGTGAAAGCTTTTGCCATTTTTACCTCAGCTCTTGCTACAGACAATAAAGGTAGATATCTATGTCAGAACTAATAAGAAAAATCTGCGTTCTAGCCTCCCACATTTGCTTTTGATAACATAGATCTCTATGATGAATTGCTTTCTTTTCTGGACACAATTTACTACCTTCTTGCAGTTTCTTATCAGTTTGCAATTCAATACAACTTCAAAACACGCATTTTCTTCTCCCACCAAAGCACTATCAATGCCTTGCAAAACCTCATATACACATTGCTCTCATTTCCTATGTCCTGTAGCCCCCTTGGCCTTTCCGTACATTTTCTGGAAAAAGAATCTGAACATGCCCATGACCAGGGAAGCTCAGTAATAAACAAGCAAACATGAATTAGAGTTTGTGTCTTCACATCAGCTTTTCAGCAGAAACATAAACACATATGTGAATTTCCCATTAGCCATTTCTATGCATTTTTTAGAGTAAAAATACTTTTAAAATAAGAACATTACAAGCAACATTCACTAGAGACACCCAGAATTATTCACATATGATTACATCATGACCAGAGTTGGTCTTTTTGATTTCTGAATTATTGTGATTCTTACCCTTTTATTGTATCTTGAAAGACATCACTAGAGTCTGTGAGCTCTTTAACAGTGGTCTGAAACAGGACTTTCACCAGATAATGTTAGAAATCTTCTTTTCATCAATAGCATTGATCAGCTGAGGGACAAATAACTGTCATTCCCTGCCTTCTTAGCAAATCACATCAAATTAAAACATACGATGTAATACCATACATTCAGACTTAAGTAGCTTCGCTCATAACAGGAGGACCGGGACTCAACAGACAAGCAGGACAGAGTGAAACTCAGATGTAGAATTTATCTTTACAGTTTAGTATTTTAAAAGTACCCCTGAAATTTATGGGATGATTTTTAGCTGAACTGTGCTGCTTCAAAAATGGAAGCGTCAGCTAGTACTGATTAGGGGAGCAGCATTCTCTTCCCACATAAGCAGGTGACCAGTTGGATTGTCAACTGGCAAAGGTCTAAGCATGAAACACCATCCGTTAAACTCAGCTGAGATGCAGGTTCATATATGACACGGCAAAGTACAAAAAATTTAAAAGGCTTCACTTATAAGACATTCAGGATATTGTCTTGAACACATTTCAGCTAAGGCTTTATCTGAAAAGAGAAAAATAGCTTATGGTAATCTCAGAGAGATTTTAATAGGCATTAAACTATTGTATGTAATTTCCAGTCTATTTACCAGGACAACGCATACATCTTCACTGAGCTCACCTAACACAGGCTACTGTGCAGATCACCCACACTGCATATTCCAAGAGAACGGCAACATGTAGGTCATGCTGTGACCTACAAAAATATGCGACGCAATTCAAAAGGGAGCTGCTGCTAACAGAGAACCTTGCAAACAGGAGCCGAATACCACTGGGTCAGTAATACCACTAGAGCGTTATTAGCTGTCTTCTGCGCCTCTGAAACACTTGCAGGACACACTGTAAATTTACAGGTTCATTCTTAAAGGCATTTCCAAACTAATGCAACCTTTTGCTTAGTTATAAGCTACCAAATAGTAACCAACAAAAATGTTCTTTCACCTATAAGCTACTCAATGTTCTCCAAGTGCAACAGTCCCCACATACTCTTTGTTCATCCAAAGCTGATTATAACAGATTATGATTTCCCATCAGAAAGGGGAGATGAGAAGGGGATATTACCAAGGGTTGTATTAAATTAAAGCAGATTCTCCCAGCTGATTGTCCAAAAATGACTGCATCTCGGTTTGCTCCTCACCAACAGAGACAGAACAGAGCAGCTTTCAGAACCTTAAATATTAATTACAAATAAATACTGTATAAAAATACCCAAAGGATTTATCTACAAATAACAGAACCTCAGGAACAAAAATAACATCCGTGTTCATGAAAATATAAGTGGATATTATGCATTAACCCAATATTAAATCTTTTTTAAAATTAATCACTAAAATATTTGTACACCAAGCCTACCACAAACACATGCAAAACAGTGCAACACCAATTCTAATTAATCACTTACAACATTAAGAGTTATAAGAATTTTGCATACACCATAGAAATGAATTATGAAAGATATTTCTGCTTCCATTTTAAAAAGAAAATCAACTTAGTGACTTTTTAGCATACCAGTGCACATGCAGAAAAAAAAAGAAATGCCAACTCCACCATTTCTCCCAATTTTATTTGCTCGCTCCTTACCAATTACCCTAAACCACCTGGGACCTCAGTGCAACAGATGTTTCTTATTTTCAGTTTTAATTTCCAGGTTACTTAGACCTTTTGCTTACAGTCCATGCAGTGTAAGGTTTGACAAGTCTTTGCCATCAACACTTGAAAGAGTATTATAATAAACGATTTCAAGAAAATTCAACAAATAGCTTGACAAACAGAGTACACATATTACAGTAACTGTGAGGTATTACTTCCTAGGTGGAGATGGGAGGAATGCAAATAGTGAAAATGGGAAACAACATTTATTTTATCATCATCTGTTCTCAATTGAAATAATTAATTTGGCATTTTTTTGATTAAATAATCTGAGATGTTATACTTTGCATTATCATTTTTACTATAAAAGACGACCTGGCATACCACAGCAGCATTTCTATCTAAACAATTTTCTCAGGTACCTTATTATTCATCAGTCACATTCCATCCCGAATTAGAAAGGCAGTTACAGTCCATTCCATCCTCAGCTGTATTCCTTATTTGTTGGTGTTTGTTAAGCTGTTAACTAAGAGGGTATCATTATGCAGCTGTGCACTAAAATGTTTGCTGCATTCATTTGCCTCTTTCATGTTTATACTGTGTAGATGGTCACATGTACCAGCCGCTTCCCTTCTGACAGTAGCTGGTTCAGACTATTTTACATAGGGACCTGGCTGTGATGTCCAAACACGATCTTCCAGATAAAACACAGGTCCTAAAGTTTCCAGGCCATCTGACAGTTTCTCAGGTACCCACCAGTGATCCAAATGCCCAGCAAGCAAATCACACAGCACTGTAAATTTTAGCAAGATGAACTGAAAGCCTGCTGAAAGTGCTTGCAGGTCACTGTTTTTCCTTTAAAGTTCATTAGATGTTTTAGAATCCAAACTGCGATCCACCCTGGTCATTTACAAAGAAGTCATATTATGCTGATTTAACTTGACAGCCTTCAGCTAAATCACAGAGATTTTCATTACTCTTCCAACAGGCGGTTGAATTTTCCATTTAGAGCCCCACCTCCTGGAGCAATGGTTTCTAGTCCTCATATTTCAAAGGAGAAATTCAAGTAGACCTTTAAGATACAGAAAGTAGAAGTACTACAAAAATTACAGTTTTCTACCCTCGTGGATTCTGGATGTTGAGTGTTGATGATAAGAGCTCAGGGAATTGCACAGAGGCTTTTCACAGATGTAGATGATTACTAAAGAGAAGGCAGCAGAGAATCCAGCTCTGATGATGGGAAGATATATTTGTTATAATTGCTAAATGCCAGATCTTCAAGTGATACAGATTTATAGAGGAAATTTTAAGAAGTTACCTGCTGGGAAATTGAGAAAGCTATTGATTTAGAAACACATAATGCAAACACACAGTATTGTAAATTCGAGTAAAATAATTGTTTTTTTAAAAAAAACAACATTTGTTTTGCAAATGTGTAACTCGAATATTGCATTGCCATGTGCAAAGGCTGAAGAGAAATCTGATGGAACCTACAAGATACAAAGAATGGCTGGAAATTGATTCAAAATTCAGGTATCTGGTAATGACTACTTTGCTGTCTTACAACTTCACAAAGCAAAGAGAAAGCACAAATATTGACCTAATTGAAAAATGACCATGACTCAGTAGCGAAAGACAAGTTGTAAGCAACTTCAGTCTCCCATAGTTTAGTTAAAAAGAGGAAAAAAAAAATTATAATTAACAAGTTACTTGGATTTCAACTGCTTAAGTTACTCCTGCATTATACCAGCCTTATGATAGTAGAATCCTTCACCATACCTTTTTTTACAGTTGGAGGACTTTTTAAACCACAGTATCAACTACCTATCAAGTGGATGACTAGAAATCAAAACTGAAAATTATTCTGGGCATCATTTTGCCAGTTATGTTTCACAGCATCCTCCTGACTTGAATACCCCGAGGTCACTTATCCTTTGCAATAACAGAGAAGTTATGCAGCATCTTTCCAGCTACATCAAGATCTTGACAATTAAAGGTCTACCAGAACCCAGCACATATCTACAAATTACAACAGCCTATAACCTCCTTAACACACAACTGTGGTCTAGCTGTACCTTACGCTCAATTCCTAATAAGTAGGATATGGAAGTTCATATTCAGGAGATTATTTAGCTGTTAATGGCCTCTGGAAGCAGAGGGATTCTCAGAAGCCACTGAAAGGTGTCAGGGACAAGGTTATCGGAAGGTAGACTAAGACAATGCATTAACATTTGCAATAACACAAAGCCCGAAGTCAGGCTTGGGGTGGACACCATGGAAATACCTGTCTCAAATTTATTTCCAAGGTGAGGGCCATGTGTTTCTACCTGAAGCCCTCAAAGAACAGCCAGTCCAAGATTAGCAAGTCAGAAAGGTTACAGCATCTGTCACTGGCAGACTGATTCTTTCAGCTAGGAGCTCTGCTGACAACCAGGGAATCCCAGCAGTCCACCACATTGCCACAGCTCTGGGAAAAGGACGTGGCCAAACAGGCAATCACATCAACACCTCCTGGCAGCCACCTGCACCAGGCAACTTCTGTGGAAATCCCAACAGAAACTTTCCAGCTTTGCCTCCCTGAAGCTCCTCCTCAGGATTTTGCTCACTGTGGAAGCAAGGGTGGAACTGCTGCAACCCCATTAACTTGATGAGAATCACAGAAAACCTCAAGTTGAAAATGACCTGTAAGGATCATCAAGTCCAACTCCTGCCTCTTTGCAGGACCAGCCAAAACTAAACCATTCACCTTCTCAGTGAAGAACCTATCCCTAATGTTCAATTTGAATTTCCCCTGATGCAGCATTTCATTGTGTCCTATTGCTGGTCACCAGAGAGAGAAGATCAGCACCTCCCTCCTCCACTCCCCCTTGAAGCTGTAGACTGCAATGAGGTCTCCCCCTCAACCTTTTCTTCTCCAAGTTGAACAAACCAAGTGAGCTCAACTGCTTCTCGTAAGTCTTGTCCTCGAGACCTTTCCTGATCCAGGTCATCCTCTTAATAGTTTGATGTCCTTCTTGTATCGAGGTGCCCATGGTTTCTTTTGATTGCTGCAGAACTACTTATAGAGCACTTGCATCTTATGCCCTCTTCAACAATTACCAGCTAACCAATCTCAGACTTCACCCATATCACGACCATTCCCAAGAAACTTTTAGAGTCAACAGATATTTACCTCAGACACCAACCTGAACCTGGTCCAATGCCAACAGAGCTGGCATTTACATCCCAGCAGACCTGGGTTTGTAATTCCTACATAGAGCAGCAGGCCAGAACAACAGAAACACAACCCGAATCGGAGCAGAAGCAGTAAGTCTCACATTATTGCCTGAAAAGGTACAAAACATTCTCCTGATGGGCCATCCAGACTGCTAGACCAGGCAAGATATGGGCAGAACTTAACCCAGCAAATAAAGAGACATTGAGAATGGGACTCCCAACACATCACCTGACAGTGATGCGTAGGACAGTATCAGAATACAGATGTTTTTAAAAATACATCTTATTCGTGTTTTCCTTACCAGAGTTCAAACTAAACTTTGAAAATACATACTTTTTTCTATTCCCAGCCTATAAGGTGGACTCAGCACCTTTTATAAATTTGCATTCACAGCAAAAAATAGAAAGAGCCTACAAACACATACTCAGAGCCCACCATAAGGGGGCCCAAATGTACAATCTAGATTTGTCCCAAGCAGCATAATGTAACTGAGGGGTGGCAATTCAAGAATAAATTACACATCAGCCCAAGTGGCATCAGTTAATGTCTGTGAAAAAAAGGCAGGTGTTGCACGTACAAAGAGATGCATCTCGCTGTGCTTGCAAGAGAGATGTCTTCACATACACCCCCCAAATACGCCAACCCTAACACCTCACGATACATACAGGTGCGTTACTAAAAAGACATGCTCGGCAAGAAACCGCGTGCAATGCCGTGTGTCGTGGAACGGGTAACGAGTAAAGAGCAAGGCGGGGAGCGCCAGCAGCGCGGCCCGCCCGCCCCAGATGCCATCTCACCGAGCGAGGCCCAGCCTAGGCTCTGCCGGCCGCAGCCTCCGCGCATCCCCTTCAGCCCGGGAAAACCCCGCCTTTGCAGCCAGCGGTCGCACCCACAGCACCGCACTCAGCCCGGGGAAGGCGAGACAATAACCAACCTGGAACACAATAGTGCGGGACCGGGCAGACGCTGGGGTGGGCTCCGGCTCGGCACTGCAGGCTGCGCCTTGCCACACCTCTCCTTCGTCAGCTCCATCACCACCTCGCCTCTCCTCCTCTCCATCGCCTACCCTTTCCACCTCACCTCCATCGCTCCCTCTCCCCCGACACGCCGCCGCCCCGGCCCCTCGCCTCACCCCGCGCCGCCGCCCTCTCCCCGCCCCGGCTTCCCGCAGCCGCCACAATCATTGTTCCGCCGCCGCGGGGTCCGGGTGACCCTCCCGGCCGCCGCCACTCACCGTGCCGCAGCCAGGAGAGGATGCCCAGCGGCGAGGGACGAGCACGGTGCATCCATCTTCCCGCCGCCGCCGCGGCGGCTCCAGCACCGGCCCCGCCGCCCTTCTGCGCGCCGACGCTGAAGGCGGACGCCCGCCCCGCCGCCTCCCCGCGGCGGAGGCCTGCGCTGCCGGGCCGGGGTCTGCGGCAGGCCCCGCCCCGCCGCCGCAGCGCCGCGCTCCGGCCTCCATGGCAACGCCGCGGCCACAGCGGCGGCGAAGGGAGCCGCGGGGCGATCCTCGCCGGGGAGGGGCCCCCGCGGCGCCCCAAGACGCACTGCGGCCATCGGCGCGGTTGGGGGTCTGTGAGCGCGCCGTGCGGACCCTTCCCCGTGAGGCCGTGACAGGCCCGGCCGGGGGGCATGGCGGCGCCGGCCGGGAGGTCGCTGGGGGTGATGGGCAGTGGCACTGAGACTAGAGCCTGGGCGGCACAAAGCCATCGGGAAACTTGTGTAGGCCAGGCATGAGAGAGGGCTGAGCGTCCCCGCTCCTAAAATGCACCTCAGGATGAAGAAATGCCTTCCTTAAGGAACAAGGCATCAACAAGAAGGGTGTTGGACTGGTCTTCCATGTAAACCATGCACCACAATGGAAAGGCATCCCGTAACATTCTGAGGAACAAGCTCCAGCCCAGGTTAATCAGAACTGCTCATGTGTCTGAGTAAACTGCAAAAGCCATCACGCACAAAAGCAGTCTGCATAGCCCAAACATCAGTGAGGCAGCCCTGCAAACAAGGACCACAGAAGCCCCTGCTCTTCAGGTTCTTCAGGAGCTTCCTCATTCCCATCCTTCTGAAGACCAACAGCAATATCCCTGGAAGAGGTTGGTAGGCTAATAGCAATAAACACACCAAGAGTTCCAGTTTTTATCATTTTGGCACTGTTACAAAGACACATATTGCTATCAGACCTGGTCAGATGAGGTGTTAAAGTTTTTCTGCAAAAACAGACTTTTCTTCTTGTGGACAAAGACAAATGCTGTGTTTTGATTTTGGGTTGTTTTGTTGTTTGTTTTATGGTTTGTTTTTTTTCCTAACTACAGCAATATGCAGGAAAAAATTATTGATAGAAACTAAAAGATAAGATTATTTGGTGTTAGATTTGCAGGTCACCTCTATTCTATAAGGTGGTTCCTTGGTCAGTGGCAAAATCAGAATGAAACTAGTGACAGAGGCTGAATTTTGAGTTTTTCACCCTGAACACCAAATTCCATCAGAGTCTCCCTTAATATCTTGCTTTTAGGCCTCACTTTATGTGCCAGTGTTTCACTGAAACCATGAAATCTTTCAGAAAAGAAGGAAACCCAGCAGCAGAAGCAGAGCCTCAGTAACAAGTCTGGCACTGGATGTCTGGCTCATGGCTGACCAGTTTGTCTTGGCTTCAACTGCCTCACCTGTAAAGTGGAGGCATTTTCTCAGAGTGGTACCAGAGATTCAGTCATTTTTCTTTTTAGTTTTTTTCATTTTGTTCAGCAGGATCTGCAACGTAATACCAAGGGATCCACTCGAGCGTTAGATGCACCACAGTACAGCCTAACTTACTGGAGTGCCGTAGGTTTAACCCCACATGAACTGTGTCCTTACACACCTGAACTTGTCTCAAAAGGGAAAACACTTGCTGTTTATGTAACAAGCTCAAAGAGCCTGAAGTGGAAGATGCTATAAATGAGCTTTACAGCATCACAGTGTTTTCACAAGAAACATCCCATGGGCAGTTAACACATTCAGTGACTGAAAAAAATCTTCAATGTCCAAAATAAAGCAAAGTTTTTAACAGCTGCTGTATGTATGTTTAGCCTGAATGCTTTATTTTTCATGTCTTGGTTACTGATTGCACAGTGCTGGAAATGGCCTTCTGAAAGGTAAATGGAAGGTCGGAAGTGTACTGAAAATGGAAAAACTGTGAAGAATACTAAGGTATATAATGTAGCATGACTCCTCTGGGACTGCAGGCACAAAGAGACTCTAAAATTTGCCCCACAGATTCTGGCAGGGTCAGTTCAGTGTCCTGGGGTACCCTGTGGCAAAAAGGCAGCAAAACAGCTTGTGGGGCCTTTCCTCTGTTTGCAGGCTCCTTAGTTTTAGTTGCAACACTGACACCAGTGGTAGGTCGACTAGTGCTTCCTACCCTTTCTCCACGGATAAGGATTCACCGTCACCATCTTACAAGTGAGTGGCATGGCCAGGGCACACCACACCAGTCACCATCACAGCCTGGGTTCACTGCAGCCCCTTCTCACCCAGGGATGCTTCCTCCAGCTGCCGCAGGAGCACGATACGTAGCACTGGTGCAAGAAGAGCTGCAGTAGATAGCACCTGCACATACAGTTTCAGCACATGCAGCCTTCAAACACACAATTGCACGGTCCTCTCTGCTCACCCCTGTAGTAACAGAGAACTTTCATTATTCAGCAGCCTCAGAAGCGATGTGCCTACGAGCTCTCTGCCAGCAGCAAGGCTGACAGGAGCCAGGAGATGCAATGAGAGGTGGACAAATAGCCCAGGATACTCCTTCCTCTGACCCATTAGCAGATGTGGACAGGAGTCTTGGTAGAAGGCATCAGGAATCATCCCTCTCCCCTGAGAAATATCACAGTATTTCCAAAGGAGGAACATCCTCCATCATTCCCTGCTGCTTTTTGCTACTAGCGAAATGGTTTGTTTTCCACTATGCTGGCATTTGCCACAGCACAGGTAATTTTTGTTTGTTTTCTTCTTTATCTCTGGTTAGTTTAAAGGAAAAGGCAGCATGTCTTTATTAAGGTGTAAATACCAGTGTTCATTCACCACAGGAAGCTCAGCACCAGAAGAATCTTAAAAATACTTCAAGTGGATAGGGGGGTTTGACTCTATTAAGGTGAAAAGGAAATAAGTACATAGGAGCCACAGTAACACCCACGGTATCACACCAAATGCCTAAGCTGAGTAAACACAGTCCCCTAACAAGACAGGACTCACAGGTAACAGAGTATAGCTGGACTCCAGCCATGCATCTTTAAGATGAGGTTTAGACAGGCCACAAGCTACATTCCAGATACATTATGGTATTTTTTGACCCACTTAGACAGCTGAGTAAATGGTCACAATGGAAAAAAAAAAAAAATCAGCAAGATCCTTCAACCAGGACTGACATTCAGTACAGATAGGTAGGGAAAGACTCCCAGTGAAGAGACAAGAAGAGAAAAGTCTGTGAACCAGTCCCAGCAGTCACATCTGCTATTAACTGGCCAGCTGCCTGGAATAAATATAACTGAGGGAAGCCGCTACCTCAAGGTAAAGGAAAAAGCAAGAGATTTCTTGGATTAAATTGCAATAGATCAGGCAAAGAATAACCTAAGAACTGGAATCTAATTTGAAATGGGCTGAAGTGTAGAAAACATGAATGTCTGGAACTGCGCATCCACTACTGCCCTTTGAGGAAAAACTACTGAAGAGCAGCAGTCTAACGAAAGACGAGCAGAGGCCATTTCACACAAGTGCATATTTGATTCTTCACAACAGGCATGCCCAGCTCCGACAACCTCAGGGGCTACTGACTAGATTGGTTTCTGATTTATGGGGGTGATGAAAAATTAAAGTTTTAGCGGGGCAGAATGGGAATTCACACTGCCCCAAAATGGTTATTGACATAAGAACCTCAATTAGTGCACTGCCAGAGCCCTGGAGGGGTTCTCCAGAATTATCCAACCAATACAGCTTGTATCATACCTGGCATAAAGAAAAAAACCAGATATTTGAGAATTGTTTTTTATTCAGACAGTGCAACACAGACTATGTAACCCGAGTAAGTGCAGAATTCTGAAGGAGAAAGGCATTTAAAGTATTTATCTTTCAAGAATTAAGTTTCACTCTGGATTCAACAAATGATTGCATTTGGCAGCAGCCTGGATGTACAGGAGACAAATAGATTACTCCAGTAATACACTTGCTGAAGGTATCTGAGCACCACTGGAGAAAAATCATGAGGATACAGACAGGCACATTCCAAACTGACATGCTAACCAAAGATAAATCAGATCATGGATGAATTCACATCACTGGAACAGGTCTATCTACAATGAGAAAGACACTAAGTACCCAGAATTAGCGAAAAAAGGGGGACAGGCTTACACCCAAGAATATTAAAATGTAGGGGAAAAGTGCCTAAATAACAGTCAAGCTTTGGTTACTCTTGTACTCAAGCAGGAGAGAAGAAGGGAGTTGTGAACATAACATTCAAAAGTTGCCCCAGCTGCTGCGTATCCCAAGGTCATTCTCCCTTCCATTCTTTCATTGAAGGTTGTCTCCTTACACTAAGGAACAAGAACACTTCAGTAATGGTGGACTGACACCTGAAAGGGAGCAAAAAGTACTAACTGACCCCTGGCTACACAGACCAGTAAGATAAATGTCAGAATAGAATGCTATCCATCGAGGCCACACAGTAGATGTGGAAAGCTCTAAAAACCACAAAGAACGGAATGCAGAAATTCATATAACATATCAAGATGACCAGTGAAACCCCCTGTAGGTAGCCCAGGAAATGGCAAGGGCCAGCTGTAATTTTGGAAACAGCAAGTCCTACAATGCATCAGGTAGAAATACTAAAAGAGACTAAAACAATCTTGGAAGAAGTAGCTGCACTAATAGCAGCGAAAGCTTCGGAAAAGAGTTCCAAAAACATAACAACCGAATGGATTTTTCCAGTTTCACACAGTGATCATGCAAAGGATGATAGCTCAAAGAGTAGTAGTGAAACCTATGAATAATAGTATTGCCGATTTCAGTAATGTCCTTTCAAGTGCGTTCAGTACAGGAAGACTCTAGGAGAGATGAATAATGAACAGCAAAGTACTATGAACCAGGACAGAAGGAAGACTTATTCCATAGTAGAGGACACACATCTTTCTAGAAACTAGTTTGTTTCCAAAATGTAACTCTATGATGCAAAACTTTCTTTGATAAATGTGCCTGATGCAAAACCCAGCATCTCCTTCAAAGAGGTCTGTCAATATAGTAACAAAATAGAACATTTTAAGGATTTTTTTGCCTACACAGCCTCTCACAAATTATTAAGAAGCCCTTCATTTTTGTAATTTTCAACAAAGACTTTCAAAGTTTTTCTTTGATGCCTCAGGTATTAGAGTTCTCTGAGAGGTTTAGTAATTATTTATCCTAAATATAAACTTTATCTGTTTTACAAGAAGGGAAAGACTGAACTCCTAGATCTGGTTTTCTGCATAAGTTATTTAACTTACAGTATAAGATCGTGTTGTTTGTGTGGTGTATCAGTCACAATTCTTATTACTAACTACTGATTTTTATATCTTTATAAAGATGCGATCTTGTTATAACAAGATGCGATACACCTTATATATCCAGGGATGTGGCCAAGGGTCAGGCAAGGCTGGCTGGGCCAAGGCCAATGAAATGAGGTTCAACAAAGCCAAGTGCAGATTCTTGCAGTTGAGCCACAACAACCCCCCTGCCCTACTTGGGGAAGAGTGGCTGGAAACTGCCCAGCAGAAAAGGACCTGGGGGTGTTAATCCAACAGGCAGCTGGAGATGAGCCAGCATGTGCCCAGGTGGCTAAAAAGGCCAACAGCATCCTGGCTTGTATCAGTACTAGTAGGGCCAGCAAGACTAAGGCAGGGATTGTCCCCCTGGACTCTGCCACACCTCGAGTGCTGTGTTCAGTTTTAGGCCCCTCCAAAAGAACATTGAAGGGCTGGAGGGTGTAGAGTACAAGTCCTGGGAGAAGCAATGGAGGGACCTGGGGGTAGAGAAAAAGAGGTTCAGGGCAGATGACCTGGCTCTCGTCAGCTCCCCGACAGAAGGTTGGAGCAAAGGGAGGTTGGCCTCTTCTCCAAGGAAGAAGCAACAGGACAAGACGAAAGGGGCTCAGGTTCTTCCAGGGGAGGTTGAGGTTGGATGCGAAGAACAATTTCTTCAACCCCCCAAGATTGCCAAGGCCTGAACCAGGCTGCAACTCTGTTCAAGAGCAACTTCAACTGCTAGCAAGCCAGCAAACAGGAGAAACCCAGAATCTGCAGATACCCTAGGTCCAAAGTTGAGACTAAACAGACAAAAGGTCTAGACATGGATACCAGACAGACTAAAGGTCACTGGCAGAGACTGGAGACCAGGGAATGTGAACGCATACTTGATTTAAGTCACTGAAAGCACATACGTACATCCCACTAGCAAACTTAAAGAGAGTAGGAGCAGGCCACTTCTACAGCTTCTCTTTTAACCAAATGCATCTAAGGGCACTGTCTTCTTGTTTACATTCATCCGTTCATTTATGATCATTAAGAGTACATGAGCATTTTGTGCATCTTTAATATTCACACTTGGCCTTGCTCTTGTGTTCATCCAATTTTGTTTGGTAAAGTACACATAAAAGCTGCACCATAAAAGAAGTCCAGGAACAGTAAGTTGAGCATTAGTTTCTTTAATTGTGCTGTCCCAGTGTCTGCTTTTCTACTGAAAGCCAAAGTATCTGTTAGATCCACAGAGAGAAGAGCAAACAGCTGTCACCTGTGGCTACCTGGAATTCCTGACACCTCTCAGTGTCAACATCATGTCTCACCTTCAGCACAGACATAGCACCTATATTTAAGTGCCTACATCTACTGCTTTAGTGGAACATCTGTAGTTCAAGACAAGTAGAAGTCCTTAACTGTTAACTAACAGATAACAGTTTCTGATGAGGACAGCATTAGTAACACTAAGAGGTCATCCAAAAAAGTTCAGTAAAGGCCAAAGGTAACAGGGCAAAATAAAACTTGAAATATATTTGAACTCAAGCAGACAAGCTCTTCCCAATCCCTCAGTGAGGAGTAGTTCTGTGTATTGAAATATGTCTGCCCTCTGGAATGACTCAGTGAGAAGTACCGCAGGTTCTCGCATCTCAGTGTAGGCACTTTCACAAAGGCTGCACCCTGGGCTGTTGGGGCACATCCATCTTCAGCTGTGAGCTCTTATAACTCCCACCCTTCACCTGAAGGTAGCAATGAATATAGAAATTTCACTGCTAAGAAATAAGCAGTTGCAAGCTCCATCTGCAGTGTCACATCCAATGCACAGGTTAGAAGTACCAGCAATGCTCATGGCGTCACAGAGGACAGATTGAGTGGGGAGACGCGACGTGTGGGAGTGTTGTTGGCTGACAGTGATGCAGGGAGAAAAAAGGGAGCAGCAATATCCGTGGATGATGTTTCTCCTTGGTTGCGAAGCTGTAAGATCTGCCGCAGTAGGGCCTTGCCTTCTTCTCTAGTCTGAAAAGAATTTGTAAAAAAACAAAACAATACACCTATGGATGGGTGGTTTCTGGATCAAATTCAGTATGTAAGCAGTGTAAGTTAGAGTAGTTTGCCATTCTGTAAAGCTACAAGCTATGAAAAAAATCCTCATCTCTATTTTCTTTTGCTACTTAAAAATGCTAAGGTGTGCAATTTATTATTTTTTTTTAAAGCCTTTCCTCCTTTTACTCACTTCATTTGCATATTTGGTTATTTCAGACAGGGATACAATGAACCACTCACACTGTCTAAATATATCCATAGTACTCTGAGGTGAAAGTCATAGATCCCCTAAGGAAGAACACCAAAGACTGTGCAACTACTCACATCATTGAATGCGCAGCACTTCTGAGCACATGCTGAGGCTTCATCCCAGAGCTTACACTTGAAGTAGTACTGAGCTAGGTAACGGAAAGCAGTGCTGACTTCCAGGTGCTCCACTATCTCCTGCAGGGGGAGGGGGTAAAATAAAAAATCATCATCTGTGAGTGGCTTCTCAGGTAGTTCTACACATTTATTTCTCTGTTTATTCCCATGGTATCATCTTACCCCACAGGAATAGATATCCTGGATGTATTTGATATAGCACTGAGCTGCCTGTTCAGATTCGTTCAGCTGTTCATGCAGCCTAAGAAAGGAGAAAAACAGACCACTGGAACAAGACTGCACTAAGACCTGCTTGGTCTATGACAAAGTACCTACATGACCTGGACTAAAGCCAGGTCTTTTCCATCAGAATTTGAAAGACATGCACCGTGTGCTGCCCATCATGGAAAGAGATGATCCATCTTCAGAACATTTACATTACTGGGAAGGGAGCCACTGAGATACTAACTGCCAAAAGCAATGACAACCAAAGCAGGGACTACTTATTCTGTTACATTTTAAAGCTTTTACCAGAGCTTTGCCATCCTATTCTAACTGGCTATTTCCTCCAGTGCTCCTCCTTCACCCACTACAAAAGTCTTTGTACAGCAGCTTCAACTGTCACTTGTGCTTTTCCCTCCCCTTCACTTTTTCTACTTTTTATTACTTTACCCCCACCAAAAACAAGCGCTGATGTCAGAGTGTTCACATTTATTTCACATTAGACCCTTTCCCAATGTTACAACCATATGCTGGTGAAATAAAAAAAAATAAAATCATCACTCAATCTACAGTCTCATAGTCATCTACCACCATGGACTGCTTTAAGTTTCGATACAACAAATACAACTGCCTAGCACTGCTTGCTCAAGTCACCTCAGGATTCAGAGTTCCCTTGCAACCCACATTATGCTACAATTCCCTCTAGTTATCCCAAGGGAAACTTACACCTAAAGCAGAATCTGCAGTCACGTCAGACCTACAGATACCAGTTATTACACAGCTCCCAAATACCACCTGACAGCAATTCCACTTTATACATACAGTATTTTATCATTAGGTATCCAAGTGCTGGTTGCATTTAACACAACACGGACAGTTGAGTGATAATACATACTCACTTTGCTAGTTTCACCAGTGCCATTTTCTCCACATCTCCCACAGCATAAGCTCTCCAGTAGCACTATCAGGGAAGAAAAGCCAGTCAAGCACACCAGAAAAATTACCCCAGCTCATGACTCATGCAAGGAAGTTAGAAATCTACATGGCTTTCCATCAAAAGTGTAGCTGTCATCTGTAGACAACTCCATCACCTGCTCTAGTTACATTTCAGCAGCACTTTTCCAACTGTGACTGCCACAGAAACAGTTTCTGTAAGCTCCTAACTACATGCCATATGCATTTCTGGTACTACTAGCTACAGTTTTGCTGTGACTCCAGTGTCCTGGGAGACACCCTAATATCTTACTCCACACATCAGCTTTCACTTACCTTTTTAGCTTCCACCAACTGATTGAGTTTCTCATAGCATTCTCCTAGAGCAACCAGCATACGAGAATCATTTGGTCTGTAAGAGAGTAATTCCTAAATGTAGCTTAATGGACAGCCAGCTGATCTCAGGGTGGGGAATGAAAATAAACAAAAAACACAAAACCCACCACCAAAAACAACACAATCAAACAAAAAGCTACATCTGGCAGTGTCCGTCATCCTCTCGCATAAAACATCACTTGCACTCCTCACTGGTGTTCCTCAGCATTTAACTGACAAAGCCTTTGTTAACAATTAACAAATACATCTAAAAGGATCTGGCATAGTGAGACTGCAGAAGTGACATAGCATTGATGTTCTTTTCCCTTCACCAACTTAGTTGTGTGCAAATTCCTTAGCTGGCAGCAGCTATGTCAGAATGTACGCCAATAAACATGGCTTCGTTCTCAACTCTACCTGAGCTGGTGGGCCCGTCGGTAGTAATAGAGACAGTAAAATGGCATTTTGAGGATTTCATAGGTTTGCCCCAAGCCATACCATGCTCTGTAGTCCCTTTTGTTCACCTCTATTGCATGTCTGTCAAAGAAAAGGAGATGAACATAAAACAGTCAGGACAAAAACCAAGTCAAAGTTCATGAAAAGACTAACAAAAAATAGAATATATTACTTCAATCCTTATGTATGCAGATTCAAACACCATTTTGTGCTGTTCATGAGTGATACCTATAAGCCTGGATAGCTGCAGATGTGTTCTTCATTTCCATATACTCATGTCCCATAAGCGTCCAGGCTCCAAGATAACGAGGATTCAGCTTCAAGGCCCTCTGGAAATACAGTGCTGCTTTTTCATGCTGGGAACGCAAGCTATAATAATTCCCTAAAGCAAAAGTCAGAATATTTAAATAAACTAAAAACAAAACAAAAAACCCACAAACAAACAAAACCCAGACAAGTAGAAAAAATATGGAAGAGGTATTATCTAACTACCTCAAATTATAAAAAGCCCTCTTAAAGGCAGATCTGATTTAAGCCTCGAGAGACCAAATAGCCATCTGTTGTCCAGTGCTCTGGTACAACTGGAAAAGGATTGAACAATCATTTAAGATCCCACTCCCTTTGCCTTAAAACTTGCTATGATCTAACATATAAATACCCTGGTCCTGACAATTTTGAGACTATTATCAGCTACATGGGTCTTCATAATTTCTTCATCACCTTCTGCACTGGTAGTATTACAGCAACAGTTTCAGGAAGAAATGAGGGAAAAAGGTACCCTCATTTTTGTCTGCTTTTTAGGCTGCCTGAATCTACAGTCACCAAGCGCTTTTTGTAGTTTTGCTGGCTAATCACTTTCACAAGCCTTTCTAACAATTGCTTGCACAGCCTGCAGACAGCATAATAAGAACATGTAAATGAGCTGGCTCTTACCAATTACACAGCAGGTCTCCACACGATACTTGTCTATCTCACAGAGATTGTGAGCCAGGTAGCTCAACTCAGGCTTCATGCTCTAGTGGAACACAGAAATGAAAGCAGTGAGAAAAGGAGTATGTTACAGTTTCAAAGAAAACCTGGGTAGTTAGTGACGCACACATTGCACCTATTTCATGGAGTTGCAAAGCAGAAAGCAGAAGCTGAAAGCCTATAGAGAGGCCAGAGAGCACCAGCTGCTTTACTAGTGTTTGACATGCCTCTGATACATACCATCATTATGGGCAGGCAAGAAGAAAAGTGCTTACCCTTACATATAGCAAGTTGGAGAAAGTGTCCATGTTTTCTATTCTGTAAGGATCTTGTTTTCTTAGCTCGTTAAAGATGGATAAAGCTTTGTCAATATCTGAATAAAGAACAACAGATGGGAGAACAAGAACTGTAAATGCCCAGTTTGCATTAAGAGGGTCACTCCTTCTAGTTTACTGTTACTGACCTCGGATATTGTGGTAGGCAACTGCAATCTGAGAGATGATGTAAGTGCTTTTGGAAAATCCTGCATCAATGAGACTCTGATACTTCTGCAAAGCCTCCTCTATCAGCTGCAGCTCTGTATAAATGTGTGCAAGAAAGAACTCTTTCATCCATGTATCTGGCAAGGACAGGAACTTCAGCTAGCAAGAACCAAAGAAGAGGAGGAAAAGATGACAATCAGTAGTATTCCAAGAGTCACCCATGGCAAAGAATCCATTGTCTTCCCTCCCATGATTTAGCAGATGGTCTCGAGGTAGGAGGCTTTCCTGCAATTCCTTTCTTAAACCATTACACCTGCTACAAAAAAGCAGTATTAGGACCATGAATTAATATCAGGTTGTCCCAGAGGAGAGATGAAATAATGCCTATAAATTGAGAATACTGAAACTGGAAAGGAGCATTAAGACATCCAGTCTACAAAGAAGTAGAATATGGAACATGTAATTCTATTTAGTCACTCCAAATCCATTCTCAAGACTGCTGAAATTGCAGAAGAATGGAAGCCATTTCATTTGGTCCATCAGTGAAGAAATAGTCTTCAAATCCGAGAGAACCTGGCTCCTGCTTCAGCCATTGGCCTTATTTCTCTATAAATTCAGAAGTCCTTTGAAAGACTGTACTTTCTTGTTTGAACATTATTATCATATCACTATTCTTGATGCTATGTGAATAGTCTCCAACTAATTTCCCTTTTCCCCACAAATCAGTAGGTCTCTTCTGTGCCACCTCTACTTTTTTAAATATTTCACTAACCAGAACTGAACGAATAAATTCCAGAAGTAGTCTCACAAAGTCCCATGCGGAAAGGAAAATAATCTATTTTGGTTTTATATCTAAGTTCAGTTCTTCGATAGAGCTCATCTCCTATGCGTGGCTTTGGATTTGAAAAGGGGAGCACCTACATTATCATTTTAGAAGCAGTGATTCTATACATCCTTTCAGGCCACCTAATGTGCTCAGTAACTGGGGAACCAGAATGTGACTAAGGGCAGGGTGGGGGGCAGAGGGGAAAGTAGTATCATCTTTGGAGGATCACTTTCATGTGACAAGGCAATAACCCTGCTGACATCTACTTCAGAATATATGAATCAGACATTTCTTAAACCACTTTGTGGGTCAATGATAAGACATTTGTCCTGACTATATAAAGATTCTCGAGCTGTAACATGGCGAGCAAGTGAAGAAAAGAGAGGCTTTAAAAACAGAATTTACAAACTTGGATTGCTTTGCCCGATAGAGTCTCACAGAATAAAGCAGGGGGTGACATCAATCTTGTGGCAACTGAAGCAGTGGTTACTGAATCAGGTTAAACTCTGGAATTTGTTAGCACATCTTGGTATCTCTCAAGTTTTACCATCTCTTTATCTGTAATCAAGTTGCAAAGTTCCAGCCAGGCTCCCCAGTGCAAAGGTAAGACATGGGCAGCTTCAACAAACACATCTATTGCTTCTTTCACCAGGTCCAGCTTCCGCAGCACAACACCATACCTGTAAAGAGAGTTCACAAGTTAATCAGAATCATAGAACTCTGCATATCCACACAAACACATGTGAATACATTATAGAAATATAGGCAAATGCTTACAGATAAAGGCCAAACCCATCCAGTTCTCGTGCCTTGTGTTTCTTGCTGAGCTCAACTCTCAATTCTCGCAGAGCTTCATTTTTCACCTGTCCTTTTTCCAAGGGTCCTACGTGAAGAGAAGGTCAAACAGCTATCTTCAATCAAGGGGTTTAATGCAGCAATTATGAAGTCTAGGATATATTCAGAATCATCACTGATGTGACCAGCCTGTGATTAGTTGCCTCTTTTAAAACTAAAATCACTTAGTCTGATCACCTGCTTTAACAGAAGTACTTAAGATGACACCTGTAATCTATATTAAGCCAATGAATTGAGAAAGAATGAAAGACATCACATTTCAGTGCACTATTATCTAAAAATTGAGGGGAAAGCCATAAAACCAAGATGCTTTACATGAACAGGCATCATGGGAAGCTTCATTATATTGTCTTGTGTTTCTTGACACCAGAGACTTACCCAAGCTATCCACTGTCTCATCGTCTTTCTTCTTTTCCCCTGACTGTGAATAAGGGAGGAAAAACAAGATTATGTTGCAATAGTATATTCTTTATGTTCTTTTTTTAAAAGGAACAACCCTATCTCCCTTCCCCCAAGCATATAATTTGGACTTCTTAGGCAAAAAATAAGGTATGCTGGGAAGGGGTGAGGAGTTCAGCGCTAAAAGGTGACTGTTCCTTCTATCTTACCAAGTATCTGGAGTACATATACAAGAAGTAAGCTTTCTGACTCTTGCAGCCTCGTAGAAAATAGGCAGCCCTGTCATATTCCTTTAGATCAAAGTAAGACTTGGCTAGTGTATAGGCATCCAGATCACGAGCATCCTCCTGCAGGGACACAGAAGAGTTTTAAGACCTCAGAAGTTGTGACACGGTTTAGGAAAATCACCTAGTTACAAGAATACCAATGAAATTGCTCTGAAAGCTAAAAATATAGTTTATTCATTCTCGAAGATGGTTTAAGTTCAATTAGAAGAGTCTCTCTATTCCCTCACATGATCAGATTCCTTGTTCTCAAATAACTCGTACAGACTAGTTAGAAACATTTTAAAAAAACATAGTGAGGTTTCAGAAAACAAGTTGTGGCAAGCTGCCAGAAGACATGAATTCATGAGTTCAATGAGTACGAATGACTGCTAATGAGAAACATAGGAATTCCATATCAAACAACATTAACCCACCAACTTAAACACAAACATTTCCTTGGTAGCTATGCCTTGAAATGAAACATACGACACATTACACTGCCGTGACTTGACAATAATCAGGCGTACACCTAAACGTCCTACTGTATGCCTACAGAGGTGGGGATGAAGACACCACTAGTTTCTCCTGGGTCCTAAGGAGCACGTGTTTAATAGAACAATGTGATTTGTATAACAATAAATTTCACCTTATTAAAAACACATACAAATAAAAATAAGTAGCACAATTTTAGATTTTGCTTACAACTTATCTCATCTAGGGCACAGCAATATGCAAAGTGGAACACTTTCATCTAGGGAAGCATATTCGACTCTGTTCTACCCATTAAATATGCAGTGAAAGAGACTTCACAGCACTCCAGGACAACCAGCACTCCGAACAGCCTCCTGCGCGTGCTTTTAGAAAAGTCGTTATCAGGTTTTTTCTCAATAGCTGTAGGCAGGATTAAAGAGCAGCCCTGCCGGCAAGAATGACGGCACCTTCTCTTCAAGCTCACAACGGCTGCTACACCCCCAAGCACAAACCGGGCTCGGGCCGCCCCGCCCGCGGGGCTCCGCTTGCGGTGCGGCCTCGGGCCCCGAGCGCCGTCGGAACCGCCCTCGGCTGGGCCTCCCACCCCCCAGCCATACCTCCGTGACCGCCGGAGGCGGCGGCAGCTCGCTCAGCGGCAGCGGGTCCAAGGCAAAGGCCAGCTCAGAAGCCCTGCAAGGAGAGAAAGACTCATCAGCGCGGGACGCGCGGGGTCGGGGCCCCGGAGCCGCCCGCGGCGCTCACCACTTCCCGCTGTGCTGCAGGCCGCGCTCGCGGCTTCGCTCCGCCACACTCAGCAGCTGCTTCTTGATCTCCCGCAGGTCCGAGAAGTCGCCGCAGCCCAGTCCCGCCGCCATCCCGCCCGCGCGCCGCCCAGCCAATCACAGCCGCTCACACTCAGCGCCCTTCCGCTCTGTAGACGCGGCCTTCTCGTTGGCTGAGCAAGAGAGGCTCGCTTCCAATCAAAGAAGGCGTGCTGAGGCCTTGGCGCCTGATTGGCCGTTGTCGCCTCGGGGTCCGGCCGTCGGGTCCTGCCGCGGGGTGGCCGCCCCGGGGTGGCCGTACCGGGGGCTCCTTCGGCCCCTGCGCTCGGTCCTGGTGCTCGGGCCCTGTCTGGGCAGCGTCTCCCTGCGGAGCAGGGATGGGGAATCGCCGCAAGACGAGATGCTCTGGGAACGGCTAAATGCAGGGGGCTATAAGGGCCCCTTTACTTTCTGGAGGTGTGGGGTTGTATTTTAGTGCCGGCCTTCCCTCCCCCTTTCCGAGTCTTCCCTTTTTCCTTCTGACGTGTTTGGCCTCCCCTTGCGCGCTGTCTGAACGCTAGCCACTCTTTGGTCTTTGTGCCTTCCCGCTAAGGGAGTTGCCTTTCCTGAACAGATGTCTACACAGGGGTGCAGTAGATCGCGGTTTTTGAGGCTACACAGTGAGGAGAAACAAGAGCAAGAGAAATCTAGAAGAAAAACCTTTCAGAGAAGTCTGGAAAAGTGTTGGTACCATAAAGACACTTTTTTTCAGTCTGATTTATTTTTGGGCGAGCCACTGAATGTACTTAATTCTCCTTGCAGTGAATCCAGTCTGGATTATAAGGCTTCCGACGGCTTTCAGTTTGTTGATGATTACTATGGCAATTTCTAGGTTGTGACTATGGTGACTAGGAACCGTTTAATCTGGAGCAGCCTGGTGAAATCAGGCTGACAGAAATAGGAGTAGACCAATTTATTGTTTTAAGTGGGAAATGATGGATTGATTATCATCTTTCTTGGGCTTTCAAATACACAAAGCAAATTAGTCCATTGTTTAAGATCTGGGTTTAGTATTAGACATTTTTCCTAGCCTCTTAATTTTAGCCAAATATTTTGCAAGATCAGTTGTAATTTTGACAGACAGTTCTATTACTCTGCCAACCCATCCGTCCAAGATGTAAATAAAAACCATCTTTGTTATTCATGTTATTATAAAGATGGGTCTAGTCAACATATAAAACTCATTTCTTATTTCCTGTCTCCTTTCCCTGCCTCAAAACACGGGTGAAAAGACACTAAGATATATGTGGGTTTTTTCTAAAGATTAATTTTTGTTTTCCTTACAGTCTCTTTTGTGTTCTCCGTATCTGGGGCCCAGCTGTTAGAGTGGGCTGTTCTGTACTCCTAACTGTTGTGTTTGGCATTTGTTTTACAATTACATTGTTTTAATTTAAGATTGTTCAGTGTTTACAATAATCCAATGAATTATTGTTGTTATTATTATTATTATGTGTGAGGTCTGTGAAGTAATTTTTTCCCATTCTTTTTATGTTTGGTTTTGGGCCCACTGGGAATTGTGTGCTGTTTTCCTGGCTGGTAGCTGTGACAGTATGCTTGAGGTGCTCTATGGCATTTCAGTAAGAAACACGGAACCTTCTGCGAAAGTGCACAAAGTGCTACTTTTTTTGGATGCTTGCTGAAACCCAGACAAAATATCCTTTATGTCAGGTTCCCGATGGGTGCTGCTTGGGCAGATATTCACTAGCTATTCATGGGATTGCTCTTCCCGAAGAGCAACAGTTCTGACAACTGCGACATGTGGAGCTGTTTAGTGAGAAAACATGCTTATTTTTTGGTACCCAACCAGAAGGATTTGATGCAGTAGCTGTCACTGCAGTAGTTCACCAGCTGCTGAAATTGTTATTTGTATTTCCAACTATACAGCAGGAGGTGGCGCTTTAGGCTCTTTCTTGAAGCAGCAAGAAAAGGATGAAAAGGTACTTCCTGATGTCCAAGAGTTCAGCAATTCAGTTGCTCAAGACTTGCTCGTAATTCTTCCTGTCATTCCACTGTGTAATAGATGCGTCTTTTAAGCGATACCCAGGGCTGGCTTTTTAGAGTAGGGGGCTAGTTAAGTCCTCTGAGCGTGAAAACTGATAATATCTTTCTTGGGGAGTTACATATTAACTTAGTGGTACTAACTGTGCGCTGCTGGAAGAGCAGGGGTTTGTTCACCATGTTATAGCACAGATACCTGGGTGAAACTGTCTCTAGTCCGTCGCAGAAACATGGTAACAAAAACAGTGAAGGTCAGTGTGTCTGGGGGGAATTATGTCAGTCATACAAATGGGTTGGGTAGATCATTACTTTAAAAAAAATTTTTTTTTTTTTTTTCAGAGTTTAAATCTTCAAATGTACAACTGATGCTCAGTGAAATCCAGTGCAAGTGGCCTTTTACCAAGTCAAGTGTCCTGCCAGCTCAGGGAATTTCATCTGTTGACAGAGTTAGAAAAAGTCCCAACTCCTCTGTTACCTGAATTCAGCTTCTTTATTATGATGGTATAAAACTGCTTTTTAACTTCTTTAAGAATCAGCTATGATTACAGGTTCTTGTGTAATTTTACACTGAGAAATCTGGTGTAATAAGAACTTCTTTTCTTCTGGTGGTTGTATTCTCTATTTTGGGCAGTTAATGCAACTCCGACTTTTGCTTGTTGTACAGTCTGCCAGGACATCATTAAGGTTAGAGCCTGGAAACCATGTGACCCTAAGATGTGAGGGAAACCATTTACACTTGATTTACATCAAGACTGAAGAATAAATTCTCACAAACTGGGGATGGTTTCAAAATGCAGGAGATTGCCTGTCAGAAGTTAAAAAGGTTAACCAGAAATTTGTATCAGTTCTGTGACACAGTTATTGAGTTTCTGAACATGGAATTACTTTACATTTTTTTAAGGGGTCTCTTGTCAAACTTCTAATTCCATGGAGGCAATATCCATTATATTTCTTCTTTTGAACAGTGTTCTTACTTCCAGAAAGACTACACTCTTTGTACGGAATGGAACGGATGGGGTTTTAATACGATTTTTCCATCTTCAGTTTGTGATATTTTGGTTGTTCCCTCCCACCCCCTGTTATTTCTTCATGTATATACCAGCTGTTCATCCTGTAAATCATATATAGTGAAAAACAAAAACAGGGAGCCATTTGTTAATCATGGGGAATTGACTGCAGGATATCTCATGCGACAAAGTTGCATTATAGTCCATAGCACTGACCAATACAATCTAAAGTGTCTGATGTCCAGAGTGTGTGTTAACATGAGTAATGGAGCACAGAATATGATCTTTTTTCCCAGCTGTTTGATGCAGCACTATCTCCCCTTCGCCCTTAGGCAACAAACGGTGATAGAACATAGTGCAGGGGAAGTTTATAACTGCCCTGATTGAAAACAGGCATACCTTCATTACAGACATGATGGAATAATATAATTTACTGCAACAGTTGTTTACTCTCTTTCATCAGAATTTAAATGACAGGTACAGTGCAGATAGTCCTGGAAAGCACATAGTCCTTGTCCACAAAATCGTGGTGTACGCAGCGAGGCAGCAAGCTTTCATTCCTCACTGTACGGCCGTGGGTTTTGATACAGGGATTATCTTTGTGTCCAAGAGGAGAACTTGGGGCTATGATAGCCAAGGTTTTATGCGACTGTGGTAAAATCTGCTCTGCCCCCTTGAAACACTTCCATTGGTGGTAGACTGAGCAGCTTGATTTCATAGTGCAAAAGGTGAATTGTGGGTGTGTGTTCTGTTCTCCTTGTCTGCTCTGCAAGGCCAAAAAGAGAAGTTGGGAGGTGGTATTTTCTTAAACTGTCATTGGGCAAAAATCTTGACATCTTCACAGCATCTGAACACCTTCAGGTTCCTTTGCCACGTTGCTTAGGCTGCAGTTTCCTGATACTTCTGCATCCGCTCCAGGCTGTGTTATCCAAATGCCTCTGTTGTGCTGGTGGTAGCAATAATGCAGTCATAGAATTAACTGGTTTGGGAAACTGATCTGGATTTAAACAAATTTTGGGTGAAAATCTTTTTCAGCTTTCAGCTGAATTGCCTTGTCCAGCTTGTGGGGAGACTGTAGGAATACTCACTTGGGTGGCAAAAAGGGCATATGGGAAGGATGGGACTATTCTTGAAGCAGCAGTTTGGGCTTAGTTTGCATTCAGGTGTTTTGGAATACGCATGTTTCATAAGCAAGCTGTGAAGAGGGAGCGTGGACATCTCTGTGCTGGGGGCTTATGGACCAAAAGAGGTACCAGATGGCAGTCAAGCTGAAACAGTTCCCTGCTGGAGTTGACCCAGTGGTTTGATATGAAAAGCTGTATTTTTCCTCCTATGATTATTATTCATAAAGTTCTGTGTAAGATTTGCAGAAATATATGTGCTCTTATATCCTGATCACATCAGGGTTATTTTAAATTTATTTGAAAGCTCTGGTGCTACAACACTGGATTGCTCTAGACAGTTTGAACACCTGGTCCAAACACCATTAAGGCCTGGTTTTGTTAAGGTTACTTATTTTGCAATGAATGTATTTTATGTTTAAGGTAGTCTCTCTACTAATAAGAATTTCTTAGTGTTGCTAGAACCCCACAGCCCCTTGCATGTAGTGATTTGTCCTTTTGATCCATTATCACAGTTATCACCATTAGCTTCATGCAGCCAAAAAGTATTCCTGCTCCAAAGGAAGTACTGAATTTTCTTGAGTGAAATGCGGTGTAACAAGAAGAACAAAGTGTCTTAAAACACTGTAACACAGTACTGATGATTATTTCTGTTAGTATTGCTACATAAAGGGTGGTGCTGGGCAGAACAGGTAGTGGCTGCTGAGTTTACAGTGAATTGTCTTTCTTGGAAGTAAGGGGATAGAAAACCATATTGTGACCCAGAAGCTACTGTGAGAGAGTTAGAACTAATGTATTCTTCATTTGCAGCATAAGCAAAGCTGAGATGGGGAACATTTTGAGCATTTTGAATCTGAATAATATGTTAAGGTGCAGTTTACAAAGGTCTTTTAATTTCCATAAGTGTCCTGGTTTGAGGACAAGCAGTAATGACAACTTCATTGGCATCTGAAATAATTCCTTCTCTGATTCACAGCAGCTAGCTGTTCTTCTTTTTATGCTCTTTATCTTCTGCTTTCCTGCTTCAAAACTGAATTCCAGGAAATCAGTCTATGACTCAAGTAATACAGCATTATGACATCAGAGTAGGCTTTTGTGTGTTGTCAGTAATGTCTTTTTTTCCTCTCTCTTGCTAAGATCTGAATTACTTTCTTGGGAGGTTAATTGAGATAAGCGACATAAAATGCCTCTGAGGACCCGGGAGTCATACAGCAAAAGTGTTTACCGTGCCTGAATCACTTCTTTTTATCTGAGAAATCCATTGACTCATGCCATATATTTTCTGGTTTGCAGAGATTTTCACTGCAGTATCTGATGAGCTTGAAGGTAGTATCAGCTAACTAGCCCAAGTGCTCAGAGGAAACCAGCGTGCACCAACCCGCTTACCATATTGCCCACTAAGACCCACAGATATTACAGTGAAACTATAGAGCCATGCAGGTTCTTAAGGATTCTGTTATTCAAGAGCCTTCAGGTCATTGCTAAACTGCGGTTCCTGACTTAATGGAGAATAGAAAGAATAGTCTCTTGCTTCTCTTTCAAGAGACCAAGGCAATTGTTTTTACCAGTATTCAAAAAATATGGGTTGGCTGAATTGTAAGAACTAGATTAGTTTGATTGGCTTGCATTTAATGTTCTGCTATGCATCCTAGAAGTCACCGAGGAGAAGAGAGACACTGGAGACAAGGTATTGAGTGGTGGCCTTCATCTTGCAGGTGAGCAGCAGGAATCTGTGATTGACGAGCAGTCCAGCCACTGCTGAGACCCTGCAGCCTGTGATTCCCATGGCACTGCTACCTGACATGACTCTGTGCTCTGTGCTGGAAAGGTTAGTCCTGTATCTTGCATCCTTGTTTTGATGCTAATGATTGTACACCTAGACGGTAAAGAAAGATCTAATTGGGCTGAAGATCAAATTCTTTTTCATGGGGCCACTGGAGTCAACATAAGACTGAGAGAAGTTAATGTGGGAAGACAGAACAGTCCCTTCCATTACTGGTGAAAGTTTCATTATCGGTGGAAGAAGTGGACGCTATTGATATGCACTGACATTTTTCTCCCCTCCCGCTAGGAACTGAGCATGGAAGTAAAATAATGGTCAGAGCTGCTGGTAGTTTCCTTATCCATCAGAGCTTTGTTAGTGAGCAAGTCAGTGCAGCAAGTTAGGAAACTCTTAAAAGTTCTTTCTGCAAATGGATATTTTTATTTATTTATATTTTATTTATATTTGTTCAGACCTTTTTTTCCCTTTTTCACTATACTTTACATTGGAGAAAAGAGGAGGATGTTTTATGGTAATCAGCAATCCATTACTATGTTTTAAGGCAGCAGGATTTTATACAAATTAGAGCAGTAATTTTGACCTTACAAAATAAATAAATGACTGGTACCCACAATTCTTCCTGACTGTAAGAGGGACTTGTGGTTGCTTAGCACATCACAAAATCAGAATGCTTAGTAACATTTCCGTTTTGCATCTGTGCTACTGAGAGGATCTATTTAATAGGAAAGAGGTCATAATCAGCTTGATCTTTTTAAATAAAACACAGTATTTATCTAATATTTTTTTGAACCTTAGTGTTGATTAATGTTTTCTGCATACTTCATCAAGAAAAAAAACCAGTTCTTTAAATAACTGACATAAACCCAACTTCTCTCCAGCAAAAGAACATTGGGACCGTTTTCTTCATAATTGCATTTACTGACAGTAAAGTATTTCTTGATGTTCAGAGGGAATCTCCTGTGTTTCACTTTGTTCCCATTGCCTCTTTTCCTGTTACTGGGCATTACGGAGAAGAGTCAGGCTCCAACTTCTTTTCACCCTCCCTTTGGGTATTTGTACACATTGATAAGATCCCTGTTTGAGCCTTCTCTTCTCCAGGCTAAAAAGTCCCAGCTGTCCCAGCCTTTCCTAATAGGAGAGATGCTCCACCTCCATCATCATCTTCATGGTCCTTTGTCAGACTTTCTCCAGTATGTCTATGTCTGTCCTGTACTGAGGAGCCCAAAACTGGACACACCACTCCAGGTGTGGTTTCACCAGTGCTGAGTAGAGGGGAAGGATCCCCTCTCTCAACCTACTGACAACACTCTTCCTAAAGCAGCCCAGGATACCATTTGCCTTCTGTGCGGCAAGGACATGCTGTTGACTCCTGTTCAGCTTGGTGTCCACCAGGACGCTCAGATCTTTCTCTGCAAAGCAGCTTTCCATCTAGGCGACCCCCAGCATATATTGGTGCATATATTAAGAAAGAAATTTTCCTTCTGCTTCATAGGCCTGGTATTAGAATGAAATTAGAATTTTTAGCAGGTTAGGTTCTACTGGTGGTGGTGATAAAATGAATTTTAATTAACCTTTCAGTATAGTTGTGATGACTCCTCAAACTTCACCGCTTCTTTTGGAACATAATGATTTGTAAGCCCTGCTCAAGTGAAGAATATCTGAGGACATGTGAATATCCAAGCAAACAGCAATGCTAGATTACAGGGCTTTTATTACTTGTGCTAATTAGATTAAAATTGCTAGCTTGTTAACTGAGCTGTACGGATTCAGATGGAGGATAAAGCAGTGCACATATAGACTTCTACCAGTTGATGAATTGCTGCAAAAGTGGTTTCTGCTGTCACTGGATTTGACACAAATGCAAAATTTATTTCCTTGATGTAACAGCGTATCAGATTGGACATCCTGAGGAAAATGAAGTTAAATATTACTAAAGTGCGTTCTGCATGTAATTGACTTTATTTTCTTTAATGAGAGTGATGCTGTTCTGAAACACAACTTAGTACATCTGATGCGAGCCATGTTATGATGGATTAGAAAGTCGAAGGAACTCAGTAGTGACTTCTATTGCATAGCTTGTTTCCAGTTAATTTTTCACAGGTCATCAGGAAGTGGGGTATTAAGGACCTGCAGTTTAACTGGTGGTTTAACTCCAACACTGATATGCTGAGTGTTAACTCGAGCCACTGAAGTACTTACTTTAGAAATTTCTGTAATCCATGATTGCAACCTGCCTCTGAGAGAGTTTTCTGAATTTCATCTAGATGCCCAGGTTGTTAAAAGTATTTCAAACCTTATACAAAATATGTCTCTTCTCCTCCCTTTTAAGAGCAAGAAATATTCCCCCACCCCACTAGATTAATATAATGGAGATGCAATATAAGGGAATTTGTAGGGACATTTTAATGAAAGTAGATTACTTTGGTTTTGTTACCATTGTGAAAAGTTAGAAGGACTCCCAATCATAGTGGAGTGCATATTAAATCACAACATTATAAAACTTCCTGATAACAGTCTTGGTTCAGGAAAGGAAAATATCACTTCTTATAGGTTTACTGCCAGTCGTATGTGATTCACTGCCCATCCTCATTCTGTTAATTAGGTGTTGACATGATCCAAAAGAACTCTTATGGTACTTGATGCCTTCTCTTCCCAGTTTGCATAGTGGCATTTGGTCAGATGACTGTTAATGATTAAGTTGAGTGATATAAACTATTACTGCATCTCCTCTGAAAGATAACCCTTCATCTGCTGAAGGATACATTCTCCTTTTGTCTGTTCTAACTAAAACAGGTTAGCTTAAATCACTGTGGTGTTTCTGTGGACTGGAAATATGTAGCCATTTGAAGGATTTTTGTGTTTTAAGATTGCTCTAACTTGTCCGAAGCCATCTTTCTATATTGCTGTTAATGCTGTCAGGGTAGACAAGTGAGAAAATTCTGTATTCAAAGGCAAAGAGGAGGCTTTTCATGCTCCCCGAACCAATGCTTCCTGGCTAATTGAAAACTGAAACTAAACCAAGTGCATGTGTTCCTGCTTAGTAAACTGATTTTCTTCTAGTAGTTTCACTTCAAGGAATGCTGCTGTCCTGTCCTCCTTCATGCTCTTGGCCACTCTAAATAAGCAAGCTAAAAGAGGTCTGTTGGTACCTAGCTCATATAATTAATTCAGTTCTACAGACATATCAAATTAATAACTAGCAAACAAGGACCCAGAGAGGACTGCTTCTAAAAGTCTGGAGGTTTCTGTGAGTGACAGGTACAATAAGTGGGGATGATTGGACTGAATCCAGTCAGTTTATAAATGGAGAAGTCAGCACTGGTAGCATGGCACAAGAGTGTAAGCACAAGATTTATTCAAGGAACATTTAATTAAACTGGAAGGTAATGGAAGATACAGTGTGTAGCTCTTCCATTATAGAAAGTACCGCATTGCTTAGATGATTTATTACTGGGGAGAAATAATGGCTTCATGTTTATCCAGGACGCAGTATGAAAGTGCTGTATAACATTTGAAAGCTACACAGACTACACTGATGTAACCTTCAGAATTTTTGTTGTGCTGGATTGGTATTTGGGCTGTACATCCACAACCAATAAATTCCAGTGGCCCATGTGAAGAGTTTGGGGTGCTGTTATTTAATAAGCAATTTGGCAAATACTACAAAAATTAGTGATGGAGCCATAGGTAATCAATTCCTTGTGTCAGCATAGGTTTTTTGAATTGATAACCAGTTCTGTATAGGCGTGACAATTCCTTCATATACTCTGTTGTGTCGTAGTATGTTGGCTGTTAAAAACTGTTATGGTGCCCTAGAAAGACTTGTAATTCTTTTTTTTTTCTTTTTTTTTTTTTTTACCCCTGTTATTTGGGGTTTTTGATGGAAAGAACTTGATTGAATATGCAACTTGAGCTTGTCAACTGGAGATGTACAGTACTGCATATTTATTTTGTTGGGCAATTATGCACTTTGTATTCTACAGGAGTTGCATAAAGGGAAGCTATTCTTTGCAATCCATTTTTCAAGGGAATAATTTTTTAAAGCAGTAGTAAATGGGGGTCAACTGAGAAATATCATCAAGTTTACACAACAATAACTTGTTGTACAGTGAGTCACTGTCAGTTTTCTTCCTAGAGTAGGCTGTAATTTTCTTCCAGATGAAATCTCCTTCTCCTGACAGTCACATTGGCCAGTGAGCACTGCTCACCTTTTACTTTAGGAACATTCAGCTTATTTAAAGAGATGCTGTTCTGTGGATTGAGTTCAAAAAGTCCAATAGACAACAGCTCTTTCTATTTCACATTGCGTAGTAATTCATGTATTCTCTCCAGTACTTGAATGACCCTCCATATTTTCCATTTTCCTGTATGCAGGCTTTCCTCATGAAACTTTTCTGCTGTTTTTTGACCATGAAGTCACTCTTTCCATTTACTATGGTAACCCCACACATAAAATTAAGGCCGGTGAAAGATGATACTTTGTGAAGGAGCATGTATTTTGAGATAATCTTTTAGAAATAAAGTTATTAAGAATTGTACAGAGGTGGGGAAATAGGACAGATTTTGTTAAAGTTTGGATAGACTGCAGTATCAAAAAATTTTGAGTGCAGTACATTAAACCAACTGAAAGTGTGTAGTAGTAGTTGTATTCCAAAGTTATAACTTTTACAATGTTCAGATAGTTACCTGTGCTATAGTGTGAATACTTGTGCAGAAGCAGTTACCAGTTTCGAGCAGGCTTTTGATTGAAGATAGTGAAAAATAGAGGCAAACTTTGTGTCCTGCTTTAAGCATGAAGGAATGGAGACTTAGTATGAGAAAAGAGGAGGAGGGAAGAGTTGAACTTCTTGAAGATCCATCCACTGATGTCAATCATCATTCTCCTTTTTATGCTTAAGTGAAATGTGAAATTAAAAATTGAAAAGTGAAATTAAACTATAGAATAAGATCCTACAGTAACCTCCTGGGAATGAGGGGTGTGTGTGTTATAGAAGAAGTGAAAAGAGGCGTATATTTTAAAAATATAAGTCTTGAAACAACCTTTAAACAATAAAAAATTAGCTAAAGCATTAAGGTTTAGTGGGTTCTTGGAAGAAGGGTGTTTTAAAAGGGGGAGGAGATGAAGACTTCATTTTAATTCAGGGTTTTGGGTTGATTTTTGTTTTGTTTTGATTGTTTTGTTTGTTTAGGTGTTTGTGGGGGTTTTTGTGTTTTTGTTTGTTTGATTGTTTTGGGGGGTTTTTTTTGTTGTTGTTTTGGTTTTGGTTTTGTTGCTGTTTTGTTGTTTTTTTAAGAATACTGAGACATGCAAGATTTACAGAAAAGATACTGTGGTCAAATAATTTGTCATGTTCACTCATATTTATTCTTAATTAATCTGCTGTCAAGAATCCACTTCTCTTGTGACACTTGAGTTTCTCAAGGTACACAGAACAGAGCAAAGAAACTGATCCAGACAGAAGGAAAATTTCCATCAGGGGGACAGATTATTACATAGTTCTAGAGCACTGAGTTTTTTGATCAATTCTTTTGAGAAAATGGTAGGCTGTAGGTGGGCTGGCCCGGGGGAATCTCGTAATGAGACCTGCAGTATCCAGATCACTGAGACAAAGCACTTTGAGCTCTCCTCCTGTTGTGCAGTATCATGGACAGAAGGGAGCTAGGACACCAGAACTGTTTTCAATGTCTTTATCTCCCCCAGAATTTTCAGAATTGGGTTATAGAAGCCATACTGTCAAAACTGTTATACCCTCTATAGTGAAAGGGGCACCTATCAGAACTCCCTTCTTTCTGAAGGAATCTCTGCTTCTGAGATGAGCAAAAGTTGAGTAGGACATTGGGCACTTCTGCTTTGAATGTGCTTGTGTGCTTGTGTGTAGTTAAAATTCCTGAGTTCGCTTTTATTTCTGGCTTTTGTATTCCGTAATATCTCTGATAATGTGTTTCTTAGTCTGCTATAATGCTCCATGTTGTTACAGTTACTCATCTGAAGTCATATAATGAAAATTCCATGTTATTGCTGCTTTCTGCCTTATAGACACCAGTGTCCCTTAACACGTTGTGGATGTTTTAATTACTCTGCTCAGGTTATAGCGGCAGTCAGTACTAGATGCCTGTTCCTCACTTGTCATGGAATTTAAATTTATGTCAGCAAACATTTAAACTACATACTCTGTGGCATTTTAGATATAATTAATTTGCTTCGATTCTGTTTGAAATGTCAGACATAGGTCGTACACATCTATATAATGTGTACGTGATCCTTGATTCTTTTAGTACTGTCTTCTTATATATCTACTTGTTTCTTATCTTGCTAGATAAAACATTTCAGAGGAAAGATTTGGGTTTTTTTTTTACAGCAGCCATTCTGTTGAGCAGGAAATTTATAACGTAGCTGCCGTATGCAGCTACAGTACAGCTACTACAGTACAGTAAAAGCAGCTTCCTGGTTAGGTGATAAGATGGTATTGCAGTTGTGCTTAAGGAATATACAGAATGGAAAGTATTTTAATTTTTTTTCATGTAAGGTGTATGCTGCTATCTGTAATTTTGCCATGTCAAATTTCATGCCAGTTATGGGAGTTGTCAGTTTTGTATTTTACACTTGCTGATTTCAGTATTGATTTGTATTCTCTGCAGAGGTTATAAATTCAGGGTAAAACTGTCAGTCTAGTGTGACTGATGGGTTCTTGATTAATGAAACCTAGGACTGAAATTGTAGAGGGGGGTGGATCTGCTGTTGCTGGTGTGGAGCATCTGTATGTAAAGATCAGTCACTATTTCTTAAGATAACCGTGAAAATAGTATTATTAATACATGTTAGAAAGCCAGAGAGTTTTTAATAGGAGTGAATGTGGCTTTTCCAGACTGTGGGCTGCTAGTCCCATTTGGGAAGGCTTCTACGTTAATCTGACATCTTGTTTAGCACTGATAAGACTAGGGAGTCCAATTAAAGTATTTCAAGAAGACATCCCCATACACGACTACATTGATTGTCCGCTAATGTGTATTGAATTTTAGCTAAATACAGCCCCGGGTGCCATGCTGGAAAGCAGGGGAGCTTGCTGTCCGAGCTCTTAATTCCTTTTCTATCGATTTGGCTGCTAATGATATAACCTTCTACTCTAATTAACTGACATCTGCATTAGGCTGAACAAGAGTCCCCTGCTTGAAGCTATCCACTTGTTTGTGTTATGAAATGTGTCCTTCTTTTATGTTAGATTTTGTCTAGATTAGCTCAGTCTGTACAAAACAGATGATCTAAAGTACTGATTTTTCTTTTAAATATCTTGTAAAGCAAGTTTGTCTTTCTGCTGTCTACATTCCTGCCTACGTGACCAGGGCTTATGTTGCTGGTGAGCCTGGCCAGAGCTGGTTCACTGAGTTTTCTAATCCTTCTCAGTGGATTATTTGCTCCTTTTATTTGAGGCTGCCAAGAGGTGTAAATTTAGATAAAGATGGGATATGAAGACCTGAAGATAAATGGGTCAATTTGTATGTTTTAGATCATGAAGCAACCGTCAGGTGTAAATACCTAAATCAAGCTAAAAACATTCCTAGATTGGAAGGGGTAATCTGTTTTATGAACGATATTGCCAAATCTACAAATTGCCAGTTCTCAGATAGGGAAATTTTGATTTCAGCATCTGAAAAAGAAAATGCATGTTTTTAGTGCAAGATTGTTTTTACAGCATTTAGTAAGTTAAAGCCACTAATTTGCAGAATTTAATCACAAGCAGCTATTTTGTTTTGCTATGTGGGTAGTTGCCATGTACTTGTTCACACATTTGCTTTGGGAGAAGGTTGTGAGTCTCATTAGTAAAGAGGATGTGAAGTCAGGATTCTGTTATGTTTTACCTCTGTAGAAGCTTCGTACTCAGCAACAGGCACTGCAGAAAGCTGGTTTCTCTTGCTCTGTGTATAAAATGTAGTAGTTTTTTCTTTGAATACTAGTTAGCCAATTGTTTGCAGGATTAGACCATCTCCTAAGAAATAGTTATGTATGTTTACCTTTCCAGCATTCATTTGGTGGCTGTTTGGCTAAACCTGACCACTAATAGCCATTTCAAGATACCTGTATCTGTACAGTTCTGAAGGTAGTAGCTATGAGGAGAGACAAAAACTAGTGCCGAGAGGGAAAACCCTGACTGAACTCAGCTAGCAGCTACCAGCTGCTTCAGTCATCACATGCTTGTGTCACTAGTGGTCTACACACACATAATCCTGAATGGGTTTACAGCATTTTCTTTTTCTTGCTTGATGGGGATATTGTTAGGAATACAGGCTTACTGGGGGTGTGAGAGGCTAACAGTGTATATACTCTTACTTCAAAGATGACAGTAGATCTGTGAAAGCAGGTTGCATTAGTTCTTTTGCTTAGGGATCAAGTTGTTTCCCATTATTCTACTCATATTAAAAAAATTATTTCTTACTCTACGTGTAACAAAATAAATCTAGTTCTGGTTTAATTATATTGAAATGTTCTCTTTCCAGCTTCTGCTAAGAGAAGTTTTCAGTAACCAAAGTATTTATTCACAGCAATAGATTTTCTTTTTTCCTTATTGTACCATATTTGATAAGAACTAACAAAATCATTTTTACGTTATTTTCCTAGCATGTATCTCAGGACATACTTGGAGATGTATCTAGATGATAAAAGTAATAACTTTTCTCTGCCTCAGTACTCAACAGATTCCAAGCCTTTCCCCGCCTTTCTCTTTATGTCCTCTTTACTAATTAACTACATTACTGCACAGTATGCATAGCCTTTCACAAAAGTTACTAGGTCAAAAATATAATCAGTACCCAAAGTTCAGAATACTGATAATGTAAAACCAAGAAAATTCAGGTTAAGTAGGATGGAATGCATCATTCTTGCAATTGTATTTTCACTTTACACAGACCGAGAATCACTGGATGTAGCAACATCACATTCCAACTTCAGTGCTGAAATTTTGTCTTACAGAAAAATCTCGACAGAAGCTGAGTGGCTTGTACTTCATAGTATCTGAGGATCTAAAGGTCATAATCTTGTCTGGGAGCTGGAATTCTTTGATTAAAAGCAGTCATTTTCCTTTCCAAGAGAAGGCATTTTTTTTTAGCCTGAGGTGTTAATGGAACAGTGCTTCCATGCTGACAAGCAAATACATAATGAAATTTCCAGCTGTTATTCAGTGTGGAAGGGTTAACTAGGACAGTTTTTAAATTACACTAATAATGAAATATGTGCCCAAGTATTGGTGAAAGAGGGCAGAAGGTAATTTACTAGACTGCTGGTTTTACTTCACTGGCAAGTAGAGCTCAGGAAACTGTGCTTAACACCTGGCCGACATCTCTCTCTGTTTTTTAAGTCCTATTGCTTCACAGTTATGCTCCTAGGCATATACGGAGTAATTAATTTTACTTGAAGCAGTGCAACTACTCATGATTTAATTCTTGATTCATCACACTGGATTTGCCAGAGATGTGCATGTGTAATTAGTGCTGTCACCTTCTTTTAATAGAAAACCTGTACATGTTGTAGTAGCAGTGATGATATTTTCTGCAAGGTCATGGCATTGCTTTTGCATAATCTGGTTTCTTTCCAGACAGTATCTGTGAGTAGCAAACAGAGGAATGAGGAAATAACACAATCCAGAAAACAGAGGAATAGCAAATAATTTTTTAGTGTGGCAAAAGGTTAACGTGAGTGAGTCCCAAAAGGTTAGTTTATCAGCTATTTTAAAAGAAAGGTAATTGGCAAGGACATGAGCAGTACCAAAAATTTGGCTGGATTGAAAGTGAGAAAAAATATAGGAAATCTCTTAACTAATTTCTACTAGAACTGTCATAAAAGACGCACATGCTCTGATTTGGAATAAGGGGAATGAAATCCAAAGAGATTGAGGCTGGAAGAATTAGCAGCTAATCTCATATTTCTACAAAAAGACTGAGCAATTCCTGGTTTATAGCCCTGAAAACATAATGGAGCCCTGGGGATCACTGACAAAACAAGCTTCTGAGAGCCACTAGCACTTAGCAAAATTGACTTCAGTTAATCAAAAGATTCTTTAGGGAGAGGAGAAAAAAAAAAAAAAAACAAAACAACCCACAACTGCTGGTTTGGAAAGCTGTAGAACAAGTAACTATGTGTAGATGGTTAAAGAAATTTCAGTTCTTTGCAGTCAGGCTCAGTGACCTATAATGACAGTATCTAATGGGCAAACTTAAATAGAATGAAAAGTGATTTAAGGGCTAGACTGGTGGGAAAAAAAAGTGAAAGGGAGGAGAGTGGCACTTTGCTCATGTTTTATTAAAACATTTCTTGAGTGAGTTGTGTATGCATCTGCAAGCATGTAAGAGACTACAGCAATAACAGGTGTATAGAGAAAAGAATTATCTGGCATGCATGATCTGGAATATCAACATGCTCCATTATGAAGAAACATTTTCCAATATTCTGACTTATGTGCTACTTTCCTGTAGTTATAGGTAAAAGGAGGCATTTAATTATAACTGATACCCCACAGTTCATGAAAGTCCTTGGTATTTTTTTGAAGAGCTCATGGTGAAATCTCTGGTGTAGGATTTTAAACTGGCATGTAGGTTTGAAGTCAGCTTGCTTTTCAGAGTGTCCTTTTCTTAGGAGAAAATACATTTTATTACACTCTGGTTATAACTGTTAAGTTCTAGTTGTTTTAAAAGCAATCCAGGGGAAATAACCCTTTCTGTAGCCCATTGGAATGCCTGATATAAGAAAAAAGAGAGTAGGTAAAACTGGAAAAAAGGACAAATATTGCAGAAAATATTTTTTTTAAATTTCCATTTGCTTTTTTTAGGGACTTAAGGCTGCAAGAAGCTCCTGTGTCATCGGGTCCAATCTGTTATCACAGTCACAGGTTTATACACAGGTGTATACAAGCTGTCACACAATACTTGTTTGGGAGTTTTTTGGTTTGTCTTTTTTTTTTTTCTGAGAACAAATATGTTATGATTTATGTGTCTCAAAGTAATGGAATGCATGTTTTTATTTCAGTGGAGTTTAAATTAGTCACTTGTGGATGCTAGGGAAATTCCAGCATTATGAAATAGCCTGCAGCTTTTTTTTTTGCTGAATATGTCACTGTAAACTGAAATTTTAATTTTGGCTCTCTGTATGTGTTACGGTGCAGAAGTTTCTATGTAATGTTCCTCCCTGACCAAATGCCAAGAAGTTAGGAGTATGAGTGGACATACTTTAGAATAAGAAGCATTGTTATGGGAAAACACTTCTGTTTTCCCTACCTGAGCAGTACACTGGAAGGAGGAAGATGGGAATGCAAAACCAAATTAAAGATTTAAATCTTTAGATGTGAATGTGGAATCCTAGATGGCTGTGTCAGGAGAAAGGAAAGTGAAGTGTCATGGTTTATTCTTGCACTGTCTTCAAGGGGATGATACATGCAACAGAGCCTATGTGGTGTGTTGTGTAATGAAAATGGAATGAAAATTGTTAGATGCATAGTTCCAGTTACTTTAACTCTGTTTAGTGCTTTTCGATAATTTTGCTCTTTATTTTGAACAGAGGTTGCTGAGATATAATTCAGTTGAAGACTAATTTACTAATGAATTTTAATTCAGTCTGATGATCAGTAGAAAATTTCTCAGTCTTTTTTTTCTATGCACAGAGATATAACAGGTATATAATCCTAATCCTCTCCCATGTTCTCACAGAATGGTTTGGGTTGGAAGGGACCTTTCAAGGTCACCTAGTCCAACCCCCAGGCTCAGGCTCACTAGCAATTCTTCTTCCACAGTGCTTCTTGAGGCTCCAGTCTACACCTCTTAGCTCCTCAAGCTTCTGTTGGTGTGAATGCTACGATTCTGGCCACACAATACAACAAAGTCAAAGATTATTTTCTCTCCATCACGACAAGCTATGTGAATATTGTTTAATAAATTTTGTCATCTGATGGAGGGAGGGGAAGAAGAGCTGAATCTCATGCGTTACAGGAAAACAAATGGAACCAATAAGAAGAGAGATGAGCCAAAAATCACACTATTATTTTGTGCTAGCTCAATGTCTGCCTTGCTGTGCCCAAAGGTAAAGGCATAGTTATCAGCCCCATTTATCAGGTACACCATTTTAGTATAAACTTGTTTAAAACAGGGTAGAGCCCCTTTTTCATCTTAATTAGACAGTAACCCTTTGATTCCAAGTAGGCCTTCATTTTCTAATTATTCAGTACATAATATAATGTCATTAAACATCTTTGAGTGGACAGGATTGCTCTAAAAGCTTTAGCTCCAGAGCTCTAATGTTAGGCTTTTGGCATTCATCCCTGTGTGTGAAAAGCAGTCAGTTTGTTTACCAGGAATTTAGATTCACATTACTGGGGGAATTAGCAGTGAGCTATTAGTCTGATTCAGGCACTTAACAATTGTTGATCATCTCCTCCTAGCCTGGGGATAATGGAGGTGATCAGCTGGAAATGGAAAGTATGTGGGGCTATTTTCATGAAGGCACTTGGAGAAAGTGCTGCATCCCCTGACCTCTGCTAACCCTGGGGTTTGCAAGAAACCCAAATACCAAGTCACTTCCTGGAGGAGTGCTAATCACCAATAAGAAGAGCTTCCATTAGAGACTAAACCAAGCTCAGCCTCAACTGACCCTCCCTCATCTGTAAAAAGGTTCAGCCACAAAATCCCTTGAGGTAGAAATGATTAGCCTCTGATAATATTTACCAGTATCTGTTTTGATGGGGGAAGCAACTGTAGAATAGCAGCTGGTTTTGATTCCACAGCAGTGCTGAATGATCCTATTGAGCTCAGTAATGTTGGTTGGTTTCTTACTTCTCCACTGTTGTCCCCGAAAGCTTTGGTTGATGGACACCTCAAAGATTACTTTGAAAGTTGTTCTTGTTTAAAGGTGCCTACCATTTTTGCAAATATGGTACCTTGTGATTTTTAGGATGTGCTGAAAAAGACACTTTCATTCTTTACAGGTGCTGAATCTGTAGTGTGGTCTTGTCAACTCAAAGTTTCCTTTTATTCTCAGCACATTTCAAGAGGCGTGCCAGTGATCTGTAGCCAGGAATTACTGTTTGAAGTAAAGCTTAGATTGCCCTCAACTGTGATACATTGTGCCCCTCTTTAAAAGGAAAACTGCAGTCACTTGATTCTTACTGAAACAGATACATTTGCTGGAAGCAGTGGGAATTATTTTAATGAGTCAAGAACACAATCATTTTGGACTTCTAAATTCAAGGCTTATCTCTGGCATCACTTTGCACATGACCTTGGGCAATAAATGTATATTGCTTCTCCCATTTATCATATCAGAAACAACTTACCTGATACAGCAACTGAGCTCACTGCTGGAGAAGGACTCTGTGAAATGCCCTTTTAAAACGCTACGTTAGAACACGGTAAGGCATTTAAAGCTATGCTGGAGTTCTAGAAGCCATGTCTGAAGTACCTGGCAGTGAATGATATCTGTAAAACTGGTTAAGATTGCTTCCTAAGAGATTCTAACTCTGTTCTACAAATTTCTTTCCCATAATGCCTCCAGAAGGAGACAAGGACCATAGCTTCTATTAAATGCACAGGAAGGCAGGAGACTTCTAGAGTTGCAAGATAAATTTTATTAGTGAGATTTGGCATTATTTTACACTTTTAAAAATAATCTACATTACAGCAATTATAAGGTTCCCTCCTTGTATATGCTTGATGAGAGCTCAATGTTAAGACTGTCAGGATAGAGATTTTATTAGATTATTTTTTGTATTTAGACCAAAGGTACTCATGGGATGTTGTATTCCAGTTTTTGGGGAGTAGAAGCTGAGGGGCTTTTGTAAATTGCCCTGTAGTATGGTTAATATGAATCATTCTGAATGGGTTTAGGTGACTGCCAGTCTGAACACAGGTGGTAGTAACAGAACTGAACTGATACTGATATTGGCATGACAGTTCTAGCAGTTACGTTTGTGTGCGCGTGTTGTATAGTTGAATAAACATGGTATTTGGAGATCAGGTGTTACAAAAGTCTAAGTGAAAATGGGTTTGTACTCAAGCAGTGTGAGTACCTGTGAATGCAGGTGTATTTAGAGGTGAATTTTGTTTGCAGTAATTGATCAACAAGCCTGAGAAGCAGCCATGTATATAAAGGTGCGTATGTACATGCAAAAGGGACATAGGACACCTGGAGAAAAACCCCAACTGATGTGTTCTGCTTTAATTTCAGTCTAGAGCAGGATTTGTCTGTGTCGAGCATTTTCCTGTGCAATCCAGGACATAACAGGAGGCTGTCATTGCAATCAATAACCTCCTCAGTAGCGGCAAGAGGCTAAAGGCCCACAGGATCCTGAATATGAACAACAAAATACTAATACCTTTTTTCCATATCAACCTGTCATAGAGCACTAAAGCTGGGAAAGGGGAAGGATCACAGTGCAGATGAGTGAAAGATGAATGCAGTATGCTGTGTGTGGTACAGACAGCTCAGGGAAATTTACTTTATTATTTTCACAAATCCTCACTGGTTTGTGCAATATTGGAAAGAACGGTATTTTCTTCTTCCCTGTCACTCTCCACTAAATTCTGGAGATGATAAACACTATTACACTACAGTCAAGAGTCTTGACACATTTCTAGTCCTACCATATGGCAGATGTTCTAATGTGAACATTAGACCACTGTTTTCATTAAAGAATGTTAGCAGGCAGTGGAAACAGTGCTGTCTCTTGATTCAAATAGCCATATTTCAGTAGGCAATTGGAAATACCAGCATTCATACTCCTCTTTATTAAGACGACATGATGTTAGTTCCTGCTGCATGGAAACAAGATGTTGCTACTCTTTGTAATAGAGGAGGTGGTCCTGGTTCATGCTGTGGTTTCCTCGCCCTGCCTACCCAAGAAGGACAGAGAAGGCTGGAATTTGAAATGGAAATACTACCACTGTAAGACAACTGCTCTGACAGGTGTGACAGCGTAAGATTCTGTAATGAGAAGATGTCTGGCAGTGACAGGGAATCACAGCATATTACCTAGTTGGTGCTTCCCTGGCAACAGATAAAGCACAGGGTAAGAAGAAATACCCACCTCTTCTGCATCTATTTAGGACTGTAATATTGTTTGTCTGTGTATAATATTGTTCAGATCTGTTGTATCTCATAAGATGGGCAAGGGGCACCATATGTGTGCTTGGAGGAGCTGCTTTGAGGGGAGTTTCTCTGGCTATCCTGAAGCACAGGCTGTCACAAGGCAACTCACACACAATTGATTGTGGACTATTAACCTATGCTCAGAAATCAATATTCACTTAACACCACATTTTAACAGGCAAATGCAGTACAAAATAACAGCAGTTACACAGTGCACACATCTACACTCAGAATAAACAGGTCATGAAATAGAGTCGGGCAGAGGAGGAGGAGAATGGGCAGGCAGCGTGGATAGGGACAGTGATAATTTGGGTATGTGGAAAGGTATCTGCAACAAGGTAGTTGCAGCTCCCAGACATTTTTGCAACCAAATGTCCCAGGGGTTTTGTGGTCCATACAGCTTCAATGAGCTATATGTATTCTGTAAGCATTCCTAAGAAGATTTGTCCTGAGGCCAGGCAAGGTCATCCTTTACCAGATGAGACTAAATTTACTGGGCTTGAGCACAGAAATCCATCTTAACCCACAAAACCCAAGTCTGTTGTTAGCTGTGATAGTGGATGACATATACATGTTGCAAAGGGCAAAATAGAAAGGAGCAAGAATATCAAATGCCATATAGCGTCCTTGATCTGGGACGGTATTTTTCATGTACTTAAAAAAATGGATTTGAAAAGGGAACTGAAAGTAATCCATAAGCGGTGTTTACCAGGACTTTATGTGTATGTTTATTGAGTTTTACTTGCAATCCACCCTGCAGCGTGGAGTTCCGGTCTTTAGGATGGTATGATCTGCCCTATGCCTCGATAGGCCTGACCCACATGAATGTCATCAGGTTTAACAAGGCCAAGTGCGGGGTCCTGCACCTGGGCTGGGACAACCCCCAGTATCAATACAGACTGGAGGATGAAGGGATCAAGAGCAGCACTACAGAAAAGGACTTGGGGATACTGGTGGACAAAAAAATCAGACATGAGCTGGTAATGTGCACTTGCAGCCCAGAAAGCCATATCATATCCTGAGCTGCATAAAAAGAAGGGTGGCCAGGGGGTGAGAGAGGCGATTCGCCCTGTCTACTCTATTCCAATCCAACCCACCTGGAGTCCTACATCCAGCTCTGGGGTTCCCAGAACAAGACAGACAAGGAACTGCTAGAGTGGGTCCAGAGGAGGGCCATAAAAATGCTGAGAGGGCTGGAACACCTCTGCTATAAAGAAATACTGAGAGAGTTGGGGGTGTTCAGCATGGAGAAGAGAAGGCTCGCGGGAGATCTCATTGTAGTCTTTCAATATATTAAGGGGGGGGCCATAAGAAAGACAGAGAGACGCTTTTCAGTGGGGCCTGTAGCGACAGGACAAGAGGCAGTGGTTTTAAACTGAAAGAAGGTAGGTTTAGATTGGACATAAGGAAGAATTTTTTTGTACAGTGAGGGTGGTGAGACACTGGAACAAGTTGCCCAGAGAAGCTGTAGATGCCCCAGCCCTGGAAGTGTTCAGGGACAGGTGAGATGGAGCTTTGAGCAACTTGGTCTACTGAAAGATGTGCCTACTTCTGGGAGGGGGATTGGACTAGATGATCTTTAAATGTCCCTTTCAGCCCAAACCATGCTATGACTGTATGCCTGAGGAAGAGCTCCAGAAAGTGGGATGGTTAGACACACTGTGTCAGGTCCATCCCTGCAGTCGGAAACTGAACCCTGCACAAGTTCTGACAGAACCCATGCCTTTGTTTTAAAATACTGCATTAGACTATTAGCCTGACTGTTATTCAAAATGCTGATGTGGCAGAAACAATGGTGGGCACTGTATCTGCAGAGCTCAGTGGCAACATGATTGGAGGAAAGTGGCGTGCAAGTTGTGGGGAGGTTTTCAATGACTGCTGTTCTGGGTTAAGGCTGTTCCAGTCCTCTTTTCTGTAAGCCTTCTGTTTTCCAAAGGTAAAACAATAGTGAGAGGTGCCTGGATATGGAATAAGATTAGTAATATGGGAAGGAAAGATGCCATTTGTGCCAAGTTAATGTGGGCTCAGCAACAGGGGCAGTAACAGAACCAGAGATGGCCAAGAAATAGCAGCTCCAGAATATACAGAGGAAGCCATAGGCATACTGTTGTGTTCAGAGATGTCTCGCTGTGTCTTCCCTTCAGCCACCTAGGAAATGAAAAGGAGGAATGAATCCCAGTTAGACACATTTTTGCTCAAATGTCTGGCTGCAGAGACTGCATTTCCAGTTCTGAGCACTAATGTGAGACTATAGGAAACTCCTGTGGCCAGGCAGCATGGCCTCCTATTCCTGCTCATCTCTAGAAGGAATAACTTGAGGTCATGTGGTCAGGGATTCTGCATGCATGTGGCATCCCTTGCTTTTGTGTGCAAAATCACAAATTTCCAGATCCAAGGCTTTTTAGCTACTGTCTCTAGGCCACTTGACTCGCTGCTTTGTGAAGGCAACAAAGCAATGCATACCTGGGACATTTCTGAAGCAAGAGATGTGCTGGCACTGTCTCCTTGGAAGCTTAGGGAAGATGGATAAAATAAGTCTTCCTGTCTTTCTAGAGCTGTCTGCTTCAGGTGCATTTGAGACCAAATGGTATTTTCTGCAAACAGAAGTAAAGCAAGGGTCTTATTGTGCTTTTCTGATGCACACCTTGGAGTCTAGTAAACAGAAGCCTAGGGAAGCTGTTTTAGGGAATGCACACACAGGCTATGTGGCACTGACTTAGAAAACACGTATTCTCTGTCCAGTGAATGGCCTGTTAGTTTGTTGGTTTACTTGTGAGGTTAAGCAGACTCCAAAGCAAATTGCACTATACTTGAGAACCCTGGATCCCTCTGGGACTTTCCCAGCTGTCTATTTTATAAGGGGTACATACATAGTATCTTAGATGGGCTGTTTAGGTTGCAGGTGTATCTATAGTGTGCTGGGAGTAAGGCTTTTCTATACAGCAGGGGGTAGGCTTAAATATTAATCATTTATCTAATGATGCTAGTTTATTTTATATCCTTTGGAAGCTTTAAAAAACATAAAATGTTTAAATCTTATTAAGGTCTGTTGCTAAAACGCTAGGAAGGTAAAGAAATACAGACTTAGAATTACATAGTTGCATGTAGCAGGACTTTTTGTAACTGCTACGCTGCTTAATCTGTGTCAGGAGCTACTTACCTTGAACAAGTAAGTGAGGACCAAAGGTGAGCACAGGAACGGAGGGGGAGGAAGGGAAGCCAAACCCCATAATTCTGGTGCTGTGGTTACTCAGCAACCTATGGATCCAGCATGTCTGACCTCCCTTTGTGATTTTATTTTTAAAATCCCTTCATTTGAATGCTGTTTGAAAATAGCTTCACCGTGTGGAGATGGACACAAGTGTTGCCCAAAGATACAGAAACACTTCTGAGAGAAGATCCAGGCTGGTCCCATAGATTGAATAGGAGATCATGGAGATGCTACAGAAGACAGAGCTATATGCAAGAGCAATGCACCATTGGATCTTGAAATCTACAGGATTTTAATTTCCTTGTGCTGAGCTGTTTCTCTGATTCTGTGATATGATTGATGCTTACCAAGGCATTTGTTGCTCTCAAACATGCCAAGTATCTGGTCACACTTCTCCTTCTGGTTGCCACTGCTTTCACACGTACACCACAGGGAGACCTCCACACTGGAGTTACTGATGTAGTTGGGTGTCATGGGCGTGCCTGTCCCAAACCCCCAGAAATTGCAGTCAGGATTTACTTCATCAACTGAAAAAAGCATCATGAGTCCTGATACGCTAAATGGAATGCTGCCCTGGAGGCAGAAGCCTTCTCTTGTGAGATGCATGTTACTCAGGAGAGTTCAGGAGCACCTGCAAGGTGACCCAGGCCTGGTGAATCTAAGCAAAGTCTGCTAGGCTCTGAGAAAGTGTGGAGATTGCTACCTGTGACTCAGGCAATCTGCTGGTGAGGCATGCTGATAACTGAAGCTGGTGCAAGCATTAGATCAAAGGATGTGGAGCTCTCTGCTGCAGTGCTGGCACAGGGCAGCAAAAGGCGCTCTCACGTGTGTAGCTGCCAGTGCTGTGAGGCCAAATGCCTTTAGCCAGACAAATGCTGCACACTTGTAGTGAGCCATTCAGCCAAAGTTCATTTAGCACAGAACCAGCAAAGGCATCTGGAAAACTGGAGGTATAGTCTAGATTTACACAGATACTGCTGATCGTTACAGCTCTTCTCTTGAGCCACTCTGAAAAAGCATTAGCAGGTTGGCAGTGAATGCCTAAAACCACAGATGACCTTCCTTCCACAGCTGCTAGTGCCATGTTCTGGCTGGCTCTGAGTAGATAGTGTGGACGATACTAACACTAAAAAATTACTACAACACCAACAAACCATCAGGAGTTGAAAAGTCAGGCACTAAAGGAATGTCATGTTTAATGGCTGCTGTGATGGGAGGTGACTCCTGCAACAGGAATTACTCAGTTCATACAGGCCTGTGCTTGCCATGCATTTAGAGCACTTTTCACCAGCTGATGATGCAAACAGATGTTCAGAAATCTCAAGCAAGTGCTGCTGATTTGACAGCAGAGGATCATAGAATAATGTAATGTTAGGGATTGGAAGGGACTTCTAGAGATCATCGAGTCCAACCCCCCTGCCAAAGCAGGATCACCCAGGGCAGGCCACACAGGAACACATCCAGGTGGGTTTTGAAAATCTTCAGAGGAGACTCCACAACCTCTCTGGGCAGCCTATTCTAGTGCTCTGTCACCCTCTAAGTGTCTCCTCATGTTGAGGTGTAACCTTCTATGCTTAAGTTTATACCTGCTGGGGCAACATAGAGCAATAAATGCCATGGAAGAGCTCTCTTTGAGCTGCATTTACTGCAGAAGCAAGAGGGAGCACTGGCATCAATTAGCCTAAGGCATATTCATTGGTATACTGAGTGATGTCTCCTGCAGGAGAACAAGATGGTCCTTGACAGCATCACAGTGCATCTGCATGTTTGTGGCCTGAAATCATCCACTCTATGTTCTTGTGGTATCACTTACCAATCATCCCCATGTAAGCCTGCAGGCACGCAGCATGGTTGTGCTGAAAGCAACCATCTGGAGACATGTCTGCAGGTTGACAATTTTGTTGGAAGTCAGCCAGTCGGGATCTGTAGGAAGGAAAATGAGACTATCAGTGTCTATGCTGTTCTCTTCTCTTGGCTAACATCCACTGCTGCTGGACCTACTTGCAGATGTGGTCTTCTAAGCAGGAATCCAGAAGCCAGAGGCAATTTGGTTTGGTATTATACTGGAAGGAACAATCGGGAACAATAGTTTTCCGGCGTCGTTCTCCGCAGAGTTCATCTTGACATGGACAGAATAGGATCCTTTTAGTGAAATCCTCAGGGACTTTCTCGAAGAAATTCCTTAGCCCTCTGTGGCATTTGCGACGGTCACACACATCCTCACTTCCTGCTCCCTTGGTGCAGATAGAGGCATAGTCTGTGCGCAGACGAACACACTTCTTGCTGAGATTACAGACATGAGTTGCTTTCAGGCATGGATTTGTGGCATCTCCTGCTAACTGTGAGCCTATAAAGCCAAAAGAAACCCAGAAACAATGAAGCAAGTCTCCAGAGGAGATTCTATGGAAATAACAGTAGCCATAATTTGGTGGTCAGATTGGGAACATCAAAAAGAGCAAAGCAAATTAGTTGTGCTCTGTCTCTGAGACTGCAGTTATGCTAGTTACAAAATCTTATTTTTTATCAGTTCATGTTAGGGTCTTTGTTTCAGAGAATGCAGCATTGTGGATTATTCCCTGTTTCATGGGTCTGGATCTGTTCTACGCTTGGCAGGGGGGACAAATTTAAGCAAGTATCCAGAGCAGGTGTTCCTCTGATAAAAGGTGCTATTATCGCAAATTGTTCTTAGTAATTTTCAGCTCCTGAAAAGATAAAAAGGGCAGCATTATATCCTGTAATCATTACAATCCTTACCTGATAACAGAGCTGCCAGTTTGTTATAATCTGTCTTCCAGTGTTCTTCATTTGCTGGATTCTCATAGGGAGAGGTCTCCAAATTGAAATAACCTAGACAATATAGAAGATGTTTTATGCAGTGGGAGAAATGCTTTGTGACAAGCCTTTTTAAAATTTTATTATTATTATTACTATTATTATTATTATTTTATTTGTGCCTGGCTGTTTCCTCAGGCTGAAGTTCAGAAATGCTCTGCCTTGCTCAAAGCCAAATGCCAAGAATGGTTCTGCTGGAGATGCAAAGGTATTGCTGTATAAAAGAAGCATTACATTTTGTCATCAGATTTCTTCTGCCTGGAATTTGGTCTATGTTGTCATTTGTTTTTTCTCAGCCTCAGTACTAGTCAGGAGATGGGCAGCACAGGCAGTCTTTAGTGGGAGGCAAAGTAAAAGCATCCCACTAAATCTGGGAAGAAGCAGCACGCTCAAGGATGCCATTACAGCATGTGGCATAATCATGTCTGGTTTTAGTGGTGGACAGACATGACATTCTGAGGTGATTTTCACAGGTCTCCCCTCACAGCACTAAATCTAACTGTTCCAGGGTAGTGATCTTTGTCTTTTAGGGTCCCTGGTGTATTTGAAGGACCAGTCCCAGACCAGATCAGCTTTCTCTATTTATCAGAGCAGTAATGCTTCACGAGGAGATGTGGTTCCAAAGTGACACCTGCAGTGTTGGGAACTGGCCTTTCGCAGCTGTTTTCAGGTATGGGGCAAGGGTGAGCCTTACGAGATCTTGTAAATTCATATTATTTCATCTCACCATCTGTCATGCTGGAGTGAATGGTCCAGAAAATGCGTAAGCAGTGCTCCTGTCTCTTCATGCGCCGGTGACACCTGCAATGCAGCAAAGAGCTGTTTCCAAGGTCTAACTCTGCATTCAGACACCTGACCCTGCTGTCATGATCCAGCGGAAGGAAGCGGGTCTTAGCCAGGGCACAGTGTTCCAGGATCCTGTAGGTGGCATTGCAGGTGGAGTCCGAGAGACAGAGCTGTTCTGCTGCTATGCAGTCACTCCTTGACAGAGCCAGGAGGTCTCCTGGTCAATGAGGGAAAAAGATTGTTAGGATTGCAATCACGGTGAATGCCACACAAGCACCTAGTCATTGTTCTGTAGGCATCCCACATTCAATAAGGACTCCTCTGAAGAGGCAGAACTGGTTGGGGTCTTCCACATTGAGGAGTAAGGAACAAGAGCGGTCTCCATTTAGAGACAAAAGGATGAGTACTGATGTAAGAAAGAGGGAACAAAACGTTAAAGACAAGGCTCAAAAATAATTTCAGTAAAACCCTTTTTTACCACCCTTAACTGGCCAGGATCAGGGATAGTTCTCTGTTTTACGGACTAGTAAATCCCTGTGGAAACCTCAGGGTTGCTGAGGCCTGCTTTGAAGAAGCTTTTCTATCTGGGTAATGAAAACCGCAGTGCAATAAGCACATGGTAACACCATACTGCGTGCTGTGAGTCAATGCTGCTGCCACTGCTCAAGTACATACTGCTCATTAGGAGAAGTACTGAGAAAGCCATTTCTAGGAGGTAAAAACAACTACTTTACTGAGCTTGGAAACTTCTTAAGATATAAGAATGCATATTTTTTGCATAATAGAATAAATCCTTAACATAAGATGCAAGTAGTTTCACATAGAAGTACTGATGCACAATCAGTTTAAATATACAGAACCTAGTCCCTGAAATCCCTGCCAACAATGGGATGCTGGGATGTAGGCTCAGCCTGACAGCTTTCATCTGTTGGTTGACTGTGAACTCTGACTACAGCTGTGTGCGTGTGTATTTGCATAACACATGCATTGATTATATATATACACATAGATGTATCACCTTATGTGAAAGTATTAAATAATCTCCATTTAACAACATAACCTTTAAAACTAGACTTCTTTTTTGGCTTTTTGATTTTATTTTTTTTTTTAATATGGACTTTTGTCACCTCTAGTAATACTGGAGTGATACCTAGCATTACGTTGTCACAGGTAAGTGAATTCAGTCTGTAATCCTTCTTCATTTCTGTATTGTATGAATCTGTACAAGTACAATGAAGACCTGGAACAAGACTACTTGCTAATAGAATTTATACATAGACTAGTATGTTTGTTTCCCTCAGGACAATGTTGCTTGGCTAGTTCTAGGAAACAACTGTGCTGAGCCTTACATCTACCTTTAGTGATCTTTGGGTACATGACCTTATGTGCCATTCTCTTGTTCAGCAGATGCAGTAGGACTATTTCAGTGTACCACAGTACAGCTCACATTAGCTGGTATTACCATCTTTACCATCTAATTTGTTCTCTTACTTCCTTCACTTTTGCTGGCTTCATCAGTTGATTTGCTGTAAGCAGTAGGCTGCATAATTCTATGCTGGTCTGCTTCTCAAACTTTCTCCTTTTCCTGCAGCCCAGTAATACTATCTATGAGTCTGTGTCACTTGTACAAATTTCTCTGCTTTTCTAGCAACTTACTCTACTTCATTGTTATCTGGCTGTTACATAGAGATTGTATGACTTGTAAGCTCCCTGGAAAAAAAAATCTCTCATCAGAAGTGCTTTGTACCCAGCACAGTGGCTTTCGGTTAGGCTTCACATCTAAGCACGACCTTAATGAACATTCTGAGTGTGATCACATCCTGTAAGGTTGCAATCAGTGCAAGTTCCCAATAGCACGTTGGTCCATTCTTTCCAGTGGCTTTTGAAACCCTCAGCTGAGCAAACGGATCTACGCTACCGGGCCAGACCAAAGTACATCTGCCTCAGTATCCCACCTCCAACAGTGGTTTGCAGCAGCTGTTGTAGGAAGTTCATAAAAGGACAGGATTTACTTTCCTCACCTATAAGAATTCTGATCAGCAAGCACCTAAGCTCAAAGCCACATTTAAAAAGCTTTAAAGTGCTATAGTAATTGCCAGGGTAGAGCAGAGTTGGGTGTAAGTGAACTCTGATTCTACCACAGGCCTGCACCCGATGCTTCAGGTGAATCTACTGTAAATCTCAAATGTAAAACAGTCCTCCTCTGCAGGCATAATTTAATAGCTATGCATTGTCTTAAGCACTAGTACTTGACTTGTTTAATTTTTTTAAACCTTAATATTTAAGATATTAATGTGAAAGAATAAGAAAGCTAATTCTTTCCTAGATCTATGGTCTCTGTTGCAGAATATGTTAAAGATGCATATGTGGGGGAGTCCCTTCTGTAGTTTAAAAACATAAATAAATAAATGTTACACGGCAATAGTCAATTCACAGACTATGATTATTTATACCCTAGAAAAAAGGGATAGGTAACACACTATCCCTCGATTCTCCCTTTTCACTCCACATCCTGTCATATGTATTATTTTGATGCCCCTGGTGCACCATGCTATTGAAAGCAAGGATGACTGTAGAAGGGAAACCTTTCCTTTATTAAGCAGTTATAAAAGAAGCATTAGTATTTGGACATGGAAAAAAATGTGTGAAATCCATAGTAATCATGTGGCTGCAAGTGCTACTGAGGTCTCAGTGCAATAGCCCATTCTTATAGCAGTCATTATGATACTCAGCAGCTGCAGCTTTTTCTGAGTGTAAAGCACTGACATCTCAGAGCCAGGGTCTGGGAATGCTTCAGAGCAGGTTCATAATGTCTGTATTAATACAATCACATCATCTGCGAAGACTGCAACAAATTAATTGGAAAGAGGAACAATTTCTACCCCTTGCTCTTGTTACAGGGCAGTAGTAGAAAGCAGAGTAGAACCAACAGCTGCATCTCAGCAGGAGCTCCTGAGATTCATCATTGCGAATTGAGCCTCATTCTTGAAAAACTATCAGCCTGAAGCGTTTCAGAGGGGGAATGTGTGGTGGGTAGGTATTACAAAAAAAAAAAAAAAGCTCTCAGCTAAGTCAGTGTTAGAGAGGTACAGCAAGGTTCTGTTGAGGCAGGTCCAGCTAGAGATGCCGCTCGCTTTTTACCTTTTTCTGCCTCGCAGAGGGACCAGCTCCGGCCACCGGCCCCTCACTGCTGCGAGCGAGAGGAGCAGGGCATCCAGATCTGCGTTCAGGACAACCAATTCCCCCTCCCCAGAGCATCCCTCCAGGTTGGTCGCAGACAAATTTGCAGTTCACGTTTCGGGTCAGACCAGCAGCTCGCTTTTCCCGGTTTGAGAAGCGGTGTCTTCCCCATCGCGTGCGCCCGGGGCAGCGGGGTGTCCCCCGGAGCCGGTGGCCGAGGAGATGGGCAGTGGCCCCGAGCTCAGGAAGGGCTGCGAGCCCGCTCGGCCCCATGGCAGCGCCGCAGGTGAGCGGTAAGGCGCGCGGGCCGCGCCCGCTCCGCCGGCCGCGGCGAGCAAGGGACTCGGGTGGCCCCTCGGGGCCGTGGCGCGGACCCCGCTTGTTGCCCGCTGGGAGGGAGCGGGACGGGGGACGCGCCGCCATGCCCTGCCCTGCCCTGCCCTGCCCAGCCCAGCCCAGCCCCGATGCCGGCGCCCGCCCCGTCCGCCGCCCCGCGCTCCGGGCGCTGTTACCGGCTCGGGAGAGGAGCAGCCCCAGAAGCAGGGCGAGCCCCATGCTGGAGCCCGGCGCCGGCGGTCGGTCGCTTCGAGCTCTGGGGCCGCAGCTAACATGCTGCGCGCAGCCCCGCCCCAGCTCGGCTGGCTCTGCACGGCCCCGACCGGTCCGCCCCGTCGAGGTGCGAGCGGCGAGCGCCGCCCCGCGGTGCAGCCCGCCCCGGGACCCGGCTGGGCGGGGGCAGCCTCTGCCCCGCCGGGCGCTCGCGGGGGTCGTGGCTGCGCTCGGAGCTGCGGCGGCTGTTCCCAGAGCGGCCCCCGGGACGGGCAGTGCGTGGACACGCTGCCCGGGCAGGACGTTGCAAAAGGATCGCTTTTAAAGGGGGCAGCGGAAGACTTTGGTTTATTGGTAGACAGCACATCCCAACCCTGAGAGCAAAGCCGCCATTGCTCAGCGAAGAGCAGCCGCAAGGCTGTGCTTTGGTAAAAAAATAAGTGTTCAACAGAGGGAGTGTTCTTGGAGGGAACAGAGACCGACTGTTTTTTGAATAAATTCCCTTGGTGATGCCTTGGCTTGCAGGAGGGATGAGTGAACTTCTGATTCCTTCCTATTGGCTTTGGGTCTTATTATCTTACCTGTTGCTGGCTCGGCCTTGCTTGAGCTGTTTGTCTGTATCCACACTAAAGGTGGCATTTCTGAGAGCCTGCCCAGAACTGAGGCAGCTGTGTTTCTTTTTGAACAGATCATTCTTTGTAGTTCGCATCTTAAGGTCAAATTGACCAATGCAGAAAAGTAACAGTCCAACAAGTGCACATCAAACATTAGTATATGAAAACCAGGCAAAAACTTCTGCAGGTTGATGTTTGCACAAGTAGAGAGATCTCCCCCATCTGCCTGGAAAGCTGAACAGAAAGGGTAATAATGGTGCAAACGTATTAAGTATTCACAGCCCTATTCAGTGGTGCCCTCCTCTTCTTGGGTTTTGAAAAAGATTAGTCCTTCTGCTTACCGCAGGCAGCTGCTGCTGTAGCATTCTTCTGAATGTGAACAAGCTGTCCACAAACACTGGAGGCTCACTTTGTGTGTAGGGAGGAGAGAAGAATAATTCCTGACATGGCTTAAAGTCTAATCAAAGTTTAATACTTGGAGGAGCTTAAGGAAAGTAGGGGATGGAGTCTTTTTAACTTTGTAGTGAATTGTTTGCAGTTACCATTCCAGAGGAGGAAACAGTAGTTAGACTGAAGAAAAACTAGGAGCAAAGAGGTTTACTTATAATGATGATGTGAAAAAAAACCCCACACATGTATGAAAAAAAACCCAACCAACCAACCAACCAACAGAACAAACAAACAAAAAAACCCCCAACAAAACAAAAACCCAACCAAAAACCAAACAACCACAAAAACAACCCAACAAGAAGTGGCTTGGTCCTGTGAGCTTCTCTTTTTCTTGGTGAGAAAGAATAAGTAAGTGAAAGTTTTTAATCATGATCCAAATTATAACTGTGGCACAGTAGAGACCTGTATGGATGATTACTGAGGCTGAAATATTACTACAGTAGTGTGCAACATGTGAGACATAACAGGCAGGAGGAGAAGAGATGTTGCCTTCTGTGTCATGGATTTGTATACTTGCTTTGAGACTGTAGGAGGATCTTTTCTAAGCAGTTTGAGTAAGGAAACTGGGCACTACCATTTATGTTCCAGGCTGTTTTATGACTGTAAACCCAAGCAGAATCTTCCAGTGCGCAGCCGTGGGAGATTAGAGCTGCCCAAGCATCCCTCACTACAGGAGAATCAGTGGTACAGAAAGTCTGTGGAACGTGTTACTGACTTCTTGGTACAAAAGATGATGACAACCACAGGAAGGAGAGCTCTGCTAGACCTGACTGTAGTTGACAGGTATGGCTTTTTGAGAATATTAATGTAAAGGGCAATGTAAAGAGAACATTAATGTAATGTGGTTGTCAGTCTGTGATCCTTAATCTGTTGTTTCTACTTTGCTTGTTTTCTGCTTCCCCTAAGCAAAGACAGATTTCAGTAAACTTAGTGCATTGATTACCAACGTCTCAGAGGAGAAAAGCCAGGAGAAGAGAAAATAGTGTGTGTGCTTTGAGGAAGGGTATAAACCATTCATCTTAACTTCCACCTCTAGGAAAATTCTGGAATGCATAAACAATCTGCTAGTCTGTGAAAAATAACAGGCTTGCTCTTTGTCTCCCAGATGGATTTGTCAAGGACCAACACAATTTCTTCTGCACGGGGCAACAACTTCTGTGGGGAAGGAAGAAAAAGAAGAGATCATAAGTACTGGAGATCTTTAAGGACAGATCTAAACAGGTCAGTTCACCTTGGTATGAGACAATAGTTATATGATAGGATCTTTCAAGTTCCCTTCCAGACTGCTTCTGATTCTGTTTTTATAAATCTTTATCCAAAGCCCACTGAAAGATTAATTAACTCAGCTCAGACATATGCTCTGCAGCAGATAAAAAAGGAAGGGGAAAGTTCTTCCTTCCATGTTAAGGCTTAATGCTATAGCAGTGTTTTCATTTTGCCTTGGCAAGTGGCCGAGTGGAGGAACCATGACCTGATGTATGGTGAAGCATTGCCCAATCCACTACATTTCACTAGTCAGCATAGACTGTGACTGCAGTGGTCTGGTCCCTTCCTCCGTTTTTGCATACGTACAGGTATCTTGGCCTTTGACTCATGACATACAGGGCTATTTGGTTATTGCCCTCTCCTTACACACATGCAGAGCAGCTCTGTAACCTCATTAGAGCTCTCAGAGTTAGCTAATTACCAGTCTCTCATGACTAGAGCTTTCATCACTCTTCCCATTTGAAATTGTATAGGCCAGCTCTGACCTATGGGGGTCATCTACCAATGTAATGTATAAGAACTCAGGAATTGGTTTCTCTAATTCTGTGCCAGGTCCAGGCCTTTGACCTTCTCAAACAGCTGCAGAAAGTGATCAACTCTGATCTGATTTCCTCAGCTTTTAGCAACAATTCCATGGTTTATGTTAACTTTGTTGCTCTTTGCAAGTTCATAGAGGTCCTGGCTGATTTGAGGTTAGTGTTGTCAGCAGGTCCTGGGATTAAATAAGTATGTGACTATGGCTCATGGTAAGTAAACAGTTGTCAGATCTTTGCCAGTATTTTGTTTTACTCAAAACTGAAGTGTTAGCCTCCTGCATAAAGGTTGCATGGGGATTAAACACATGCAAAAATTGAACACCTTATTCCTTTCCTTCTTGTCCCAGCAGCTTTGTCCATGGCAACTTGTCAACACCAACTGCACTAAGCACCATTCCGTTCATGAGGCTAAGCAGTACCTGGGCTGTGTATCATCACTTAAACACACTCCCTTAAACACAACCCCCTCCTGAGAACTGTTACCATTTACACAGCAGACCTTGAGGCACAGTTGCCCAAACTCAATTTGCATGAAAAGTCTTTGAGTCCAGAGCTATGCAGTCACATTCATGTGATCACTCTCTTTTCCTAGGTCTAAAGAGAGTTTGATCCTCAGCAACTGGTTGGAGGGTGTCATCCCTGCACATATAAAAGTAATGGGCTGCTGCTTCAAAAGAACTGAGGGAAACATCCAGTAGTCTGTCATGGTCAAGTAAGCAGAAAGTTACCTTATGGAACCAGAGCCAATGTTATTACAGAGCTGCAGTTCCTTTCTGCTGAATCCCATGAAGACTGAACTTGTGCCCTGACTTCAAAATGAACCATCTTCCTCTGCCTTTATTCTCAGAAGTAAATACTGCTCTGCCTGATGTGCACTGAGATCAAAGAGGACAGCTGTACACAAGGTGATCAGGCATCAAGTTTGCATTGCCTGTTTCATTATTATTTCATCCTTGTGGAGGTTGTGTGGTTTTGACTACTACACTGAGACTCATCAGGCAAAGAGAGCAATTGCTTTTACAGCAGTCATAGAAAATGCACCCTCCCAGTACATTACAGGCAGCATGACCAGTATAGCTTTGTACATTTCCTACCCTCACCGCCCCACCTCCCCCACCCCAAAATACTGCATTACTTTGCTTCTTATTTTTGTTTTATCATTCATGAGTCTGGATCCTCCGGTCCTTGCAGTGCAGATTACAATCCATCTGCCTCTAATGGAAAGTATTAGCAGCAAACCTCAGGTTCTTTAAATTCTTTTGAGACGTTGCAGCTCATCTTCTTCATATTGCTTTCAGGCTATGAACAACTTGATACAGTTTTTCCTCTAACACATTAAGAACTCATTTAGCAGGTCTGGACACATGGTAGGCCACATCTATGTTATGTCTTATCACAGACTGCTTGTGAGGTGCATACAGAATCCCCGATGAAACAAGAAATCCATTCACAGTCCTGGTGCTGTTTCCTTGTTAGTTGTTCCTTTCTTTGGCAGCCAGAAGATTTCTACAGTATCTGCAAGACAATAATTTCCTCTTTTGTTCAAATCAAGAATAATGGACATTCTTTTCCATTAATGGGGAGCCCTTTTGAACAAACTGAGAGAACAAATCATTAGTTTCCCTCTGGAATGACTGTATCACTGTAACAAAGCAAGTAACAGTTCCAGTGGTGTTCTAGGTATTTCTTCTCTACATCTGCAACTGCCACAGCCAGTGCAGAAGGGGCTTGAGCAAGCAAGTATTTTGTTTACAGTGTGTGCTGAGTTAGTTATACCTCATTTTTTGTAGTACTAATCTTAGAAGATTATAGCACAGTGGTACTTCTGGTTTTGTTTTGGTTTTGGTTTTGTTTTTTTAGGATTTGATCATTACAACCCTTTTTGAGAAAAAAAAACAGAACACGTTACTGTGCAATGCAGAAGATGCTGAGGATCTGATAGCTGGGCCTGGGTCATTTGTAAGGAGTACTATCAGAGTACTACTGCAGGAGGCAGTACAGAGGAGGGCTGTACAAACACTTCTCTGCCTGGGCTAATATTTACAGCACCACACTCTGCTTGTTACAGGGCTAGAGACAGACAGCAGACACTCACAGGTCATATTAACACCTGTACACTACAGAAATATTAACTTAATGCAAACAGCCCAGCAGAAGTTAACATCTATATTCACAGAAAACCAAACAAAAACCTCTTTCATTTCCTAGCACGAGTGCCAATGCCCCAGACAGCTCTGGCTGCTCATTGCCGAAGAAAGTTCAGGGCTTTGACATCAATAGCAGCTACCCACAGGTTACTGCTGCAGTATCTGTGGTATGTGGCCACTTCTGACTTGGTTCTATTACTTTGTTCCAATTAACAAAGCATTCAAAGCTGCTCTTTTATTTTAGCCTCAGTATGGTTCACAGCAGGAAGATCAGAGACATTTAGGTGTCTGTCTGGAAAGGTACAAATGTTAATGGATAGACTATAACTTTGGTGAAAGTAACTGTCTGTAAATCATCCTACAGGAAAAAGGAAATAGTGAATTTATGATGATAATAATTTAGGGTGAGCAACTGACATGCTGAACAACAGAGCTTTAATACAGAGGGACTTTGAGAAATGAGAGGACTGGGTCACCAGGCACCTTGTGAAGTTTAGGAAGGAGAATGGAATTCTGTAACAGCAGACTGACCCCCATGCATCTCTTCTGACTGGGGACTGACTGGCTGGGGAGCAGCCCCACTGAAAGGACCTGGATGATGCCATGGATACCAGTAAACTCTGATCCTGAACAAGACAACCCGCTGTATTAGGAAGAACACAGCCAGAGACTGAAGTAAGTTATTCTTACCTATTTAGCAGTGGTGTGGCCACACCTGGACCACTGTTGTGTGTCATTCCCTACCCCTGAAGTTCAAGAGGGATGTGGGGGAACTAGAGAGGGTCCAGTGGAGAGATACCAAGATGGTAGCATGTGACTTGCAAAGAGGTTAACAGAGCTGGGCTTGTTTGCCTGGCAAAGAAAAGTTTCAGAAGCAATTTATGATCAGCCTACAGCTACTTGGACTTGCAAAGGCATCAAACCCAAACATGTTGGCAATGGCAAGTGATATAAAAAGTGATGATTGCCACAATGTATAGCTTGGGCTGTTCAGGCTGGATACTATGATTTAATTTTTTTTTTAAAGAAGTCGATGCAGTCCTAGAACAGGTTATCCAAAGATGTGTTGTAGTCTGTATCCAAACTTGTAGAAAAAGCCACAAAAATCCACAGCTGACTTGCTCTTGTGCTGGTGGTAGTACTGCCTAGCACACAGGTTTTGGATTAGAGACTCTGTAAGTCCCATCCCACCAACTGTTCAAGGGAATGGATAGTGCACAGATGCTTGGATGACAGATCCAGAAGTAATACAAGTCATGAGCAGTTCAGAAGAAAAAATATTTGTAAAAGGAAAGCCAAAATATTTCTTCAAGAGAAGAAAGGGAGAGCTCCTTAGAAAAGCACTGCTCTACTACCTTAGTCTAACTTTTTTCAGAGACAAGAACATAGAAAAATGAAGTAGCTTCAATAATGCATTATGCTAGATTTTGATTCAAAGTCATTTAAGCAATGCACTGTGAGCCCATTGTTCTAATTGTGGTATATCCATGATGCAAATTGTCAGAGCAGCTACTTGTTCTCTCCTTATATCAAGTGAAGCTAAACTGGCACACAGGACAGTGGATGTGGCAGTGGCAAGACAGACCCAGGCCTTAGGGATAGCAGCAGTTTGGAGGCAGGTACTATATTGAACATGGTAACAGACAAAAGAATAATGGAACCAAAACTAATATTTTACTGTTCCTGTAGGCTGGCAAGGTACTTAAACAGGTATGAGAACAATCAAGTGACAGAATGTGTATTAGATTGTTTCCCCTGGATTCGGTAGCAGCCCTACAGCTGCTTTCTGCAGTGAAATGGAATGAGTTTCCATTCGCTCAAGCCATGAGACAGGGGTCTCCAAGGCATATTAGGTGCAAAGATCAGTGGCCCCACCATGCTGCCACCTTCACTACTTTTCAGTGCTGTGAAAGGCAGAACTGGAGGCAGCAGGCTACAGCTGCTTGCAGTAGGTTTTTATTTTAATCACTCCTGCACATTTTCTCCTCTTTGCTTGTAAAAGAGATGGGCATATGGCAGGGCAGCAATGCAGGGGCTGTTTACTTTATATCTTATCAGCAGCACTAGGTGCTTTAGAGACTGCCAGGAAAGACCCAGGTACGAGCCGCTCCCATGTGGCAGGACTTTGGACCACAGCATAGAGCTCCTGTGTCCAGATGGATGAGGCTTTCTCTACTAGTTCTTTCCCTGGCAACAAGGATTCTAGGATTTCCAGTTTCTTTGTCCTCGGAAAAAAACCTCTCTTCCCCTCTATCCCTCCTGTTCTTTTTAAGCGTTCAACAAAGTACTCACCTTAAGAGCTATCAGCAAGATACTTCTGACAGTCCAGGAAGATACCTCTCTATGCTCAGAGAGGTTTTAACTGAGATTTTTATACAGGCGTGAAGGTCAGTCATCATAAATGTAAAGGAAGACTCCGTGTGCCTTATGCAATTGCGCTCCAGAACATTGAGGCTGTTTGGTTAATGGGTGAGAAGGTGAGGCTTTGCCTCTGGGGTTCTGCATGCAAGCCAAATGGGTAATATGGGTAACGCTGTCCAATTTTTTTTAGTAGCAGTATATAGACACTCTTGTGACTTTGATTTTTTTATTTTAAGTAACTCATGCTGAAGGGAAGCTGTGCCAGTAGCTAAGACAGTGTTTAGGTGTGTTCATGCACCTCTTTTAACCCAATGACCTAGATAATTTGTGATAAAATGGAAGATGTTCAGATGATCCTCAGGGCCCTGCTCAGTGGTAGGTCGTGTGGTTGGGAAGGCAGGATAGCTGGGAGTAACACAAAGGAGTGCAGCACCATCTCTTCTTGATTAACACGCATACACAAGGGCTACCATACCAGAGTCTGTAGCCCACCTAATGCCCTGGGGTGAAAAAAAATCCCGTCATGAAGGCCTAGGAAGGCTCAGGAACATTAAATATTCTGCAGAGCTCTGCAGTTTCTGTTTGTGCCATCTTTCGGGAGAGCCCTGTCCTCACCGCCTTTTCCTAGGAGTGAGCTGTGCTGGAAAGGCTGTTGGCTGCAGCAGGTTATGGCCGTGGTCCCTGGCGCTGCAGGAGTGCCACCTGGTGGGACCCATGCTCACACCACGCCTCCAGAACCTGGGCAGAGCCCTCTGCGCTGTCGGTCACCTCGGCCCTTACAGGGGCGGTGTCCAGAAAACACAGCGAGGGACAGTGCTGTGGTTGTTCCTACCGTCTCCAGAGGCTGTGCAAAAAAAAAAAAAAAAAAAAAAAGTTACACTCTTTTCCTAGTGAGTATGATCATTTTGGTGTCCGGTGGGGTTTGTTAGAGAAGAGCTGATAAATTAATACGGGCACATCTGAGAATCATAGCCTTCAAAAGTATTACTTCGTAGGACAGGAGGAAGTTAAAACACATGTGGCTGGTAAACTGCAATTCATTTTACTCTGGCTCCTAATAGAATTCTAACAGAAAAGCAGTGTTTTCTTTTTTAACTCTACTGTCCTCACCTCCATTTCATGCCTTTTTTAATTGTCAGGAGCTCTGTATGGACAGGTAACGTAGCTGTAAAACAGAACATACAAGCTCATTGTATATGATGATTAATTCTCAATTAGCATCAGCATTTCTCTACCCTGGTAATTTTCTTTTTTTTACTACACACAACCTCAGAAACCATGCCAAGCTGTTTGGAGTGAAAGAAAGCAGCAGGATAGACTTTATCCTAACCATGGTATCTCTCTGAAAACAGCCACCCTCAGCTGCTCCATAGGAAGCCATAAAAACTTCAAAAAGGGAGACTTTGAGTAGCCTTCCCTTATAGAAAGCTTACAGAAAGGGAATATTTTCCAGCAGTGATCCTGATTTCCAGTTTCTGCCATTCATGACTTTAACAAATTTGAGGTGTTTAGCTGTCATGAGTGGGCTTTTCTTTAGTGCATGTGATGAGTGTGCAGGTGAGGTTTTTTTTGGTTTTTGATCTTTGCAAACTGGTTGCATCCCTAGCAAGGAGTTACACTGTTCAACTAACTGGAGTGGGGGAAAGAGAGGGTAGAATGTAAGTATTTACTCAACACATGTTTGGAACTTGACAGTTCCATTTGATAGTCATACTTGGTTTTCATTCCCTCATTGCAGACAATTCAAGAGTCTATAGAACTGTCTACTCTGCCTCATTGTCTTTTGAAAACTTGTCTTATTTTCACTGCTTTTTGTACAGAGCTGCTCCACAGCTGTCCTTGTGGTCAGTGCCTTCTGTAGCATTGTGAGTGTGCACGTGTTCCTACAGAAGGCAGCTGAATAGCTTAACACCTATTTGTGTACTTGCTTTCTGCATTGTTGGCAAACTGACATTTGGGGAGACAGGGGTGGGGGGAAGAATGGTCCTTCTGTCAGCTTTTTTCTGCTACAGTGTCCCGGTTTGAGTGAGAACAGAACTAATTCTGTTCAGTGATTTTACTTTTCAGCTCAGTTCTTCTAACTCACTGCACTGTCTGAAGTCAGCAGCCTGTTTTCCCAGGCAGTGGCTGTTCCCAGCAGTGGTAACACCCCATGCTTAGAGTCATTACCAAGGGTTGCTGTGCAGACCAAGGCCACTGATGGATCTTGTGCACCACATTGGGGGTGTAGGAAAGAGAAAGGCTGCACCTGCAGGGAGGAGCGGACAGGGCAGGTGACCCCCAACTGACCAGTGAGGGATTCCAGCCCCTATGCATCAGATTCGGTACAAAGCTTGAGGCATCTGGAGGGAGCCCCTCTAAAAAGCACACCAAAGGCAGGAAACCAGATGCCCTCATTACAGAACAGGCAAGGTGCCGGGTATCTGGCGCTTGCCAGTCTTGTCATCGCTGAAGTCACGGTCTGAAGGAAGGCATGAGAAGCCACGTAGTTCCTCCTGCTTTTGCGCACATTCTGGTTGTTTGTAATGATCTTCGGGGTTGAAGACCACCCTGGCCAATCTCCCCAGCAGTCGGGGCTCAGAGAGGCAGCTCTCTGCAGCGGTAGTTTTCTCCCCGGCCCGCATTCGCGCACCCCGGAGGGTCCTGGGGGGCTGTTGAGCCGCCACCTATTAAGTGGGCCCCGGCAGGTCAGTGTGCGGGCCCAGCTCAGAGCTCGCAGCCCCTCCCTGCGGGCAGAGGCCGCCCAGGTTCCGCCCGGGGCGGCGGAGCGTGGCGGCGGCAGCGCTCGGCCTCGTTCCGTCCCCCTCGTTGCCTGGCGACCACCCCGGCCGAGTCGCGGCGCTGGCTCTCGGGCCCCAAGCGCACGCGGTTATTGCAGGAGCCGGAGGCTCCAGAGCCAGCTGCGACCGAGGAGAGCTAGTGCCCGGCGGCCCGTAGAAGGACCGAGAGGCGGTGTCCGTCCGCCTCAGCCCCGCCCTGCCCTGCTTGGCCGGGCCGGGCCGGGCCGTGCTCTGCCGCGTCCGTGAGGCTTCGCTCGCCGTCCGACCGCAGAAGGCTGGGGGCCGGGCTGCGGCGGCGCAGGCCGGAAGCGGAAGCGAGCGGCGCCCCGAGCTGCGGCGCCTCTGTGAGCGCTGGGCCGTTCGGCGCGGGGCCGCGGCCCGGCCCTTCCGCTTCCTCCCGGCGGCGGGCGCGTCTGCGCGGGCGGCGGGAGCCGAGGCCGCGAGTGACGGGTGTACCCCCCGGCGCTGAGGGGCGGCGCGGCCCGGCCCCGGTGCGGCCCATGGACCGGCACAAAGTGAAGCGACAGCGGCTGGACCGGATCTGCGAAGGTGAGGCGGGGCGGGCACCCCTCGGCTGCGGCGGCGCCGCCGCGTGGGGCCACGCCCAGCAGCGGCCCAGCACCCGGGCGGCGGGGACCAGCGGCAGCGCTCCCTGCGCGGCGGGATCCCCGGCCCGGCCGCTGCTCTCCCTGTCGAGCCGAGGCGCCCGGCCGGCCAGAGGCGAACGGACCTGCGGTAGCTCTTCCGCGTCCCGCTGCTTGCGGCTGGACTTCCACTCGGTGCTTCTACGGCGCGCTGCCTATGGCGCTGCTGCGGGGGGGCGTAGGTGCTTCGTCCTCCTGGAAAGAGGCGGCTGCCAGAGGATCCATGGACCGTACAAGTTCTGCTCATTTAAGGAGGAAATAGACTTAGTACCTTGGCAGGTTGAAGTGGGAGGAGGGGCGGGCTAATGGGGAGTAGGCCTGAAGTGGCTTCATAACTAGTTTCAGGAGCCTAAAGTAACATGACCTTCTTCTGAGTAGACCACCTGTATTGTCTCATCATTGATAAATTACGTTTTATTTTTCTTTATATAATGGTGGCAGATGGTGGGGATTTTCTTATCTTAATTCCCCTGTGTTTGTTCCTGTTTATTTCTTTTGCTTTGACTAATCCCTTGCTAAATGCTATAGACGTCTAACAAAACTAGCAACTTGTTGGATTAGCAAATGAGGGTTTCAGAATTCTGTAATCGCTCCTGCTGACTTTCTTAATAGGCATACGGCCTCCTATTGTGAATGGCCCAATGCCAGCAAGGCCACTAGTTGCACTCCTGGATGGACGAGATTGCACTGTCGAGATGCCAATCTTGAAGGATGTTGCTACAGTTGCATTTTGTGATGCTCAGTCAACTCAGGAAATTCATGAAAAGGTGGGCAAGAAAATATGGAAGCATTTATACATGGAGCTCTGCCTTTTAGAGTAACCAAAACAGAGACTGATTTGGACTGTTTTTTGTTGTAGGTGCTGAATGAGGCAGTAGGAGCTTTGATGTATCACACCATTACCCTTTCTCGTCAGGATCTGGAGAAATTCAAAGCCCTCAGGGTCATTGTGCGTATTGGCAGCGGCTATGACAATGTTGACATCAAATCTGCTGCAGAATTAGGTATGATGACACCATTAGGACTCTGTTGCAATCAGAACTGAATGTGAAGTGTGACACTGCACATGTTTTTCTGTTTTATAGCGGAGTGTATTTAAAACCTTTTATGTAAAAACATTTGGACCTGAAAGAAAGATTTTCAGTTGTCGCTTGCTCTGCTATAGATTGCATTGGTTTTGCTATTGTTCAAGATTCAGAAATCTGAATATGGGTCTAGGTAACTTTTGATCTTGTTTGTGAGGGAAGAGTTGAGCAAACATGTCTGAAAGCAGCCCGCAAATGCTGATGTGGGATGAACTCACTAAATGTTTGATAAGTGAGTCTAAACTGTGATACTGTTGTTTTTTGGTTTTTGTGTTTTTTGGTTTTTGTTTTTTTTTTTTTTTGGGTTGCTTCTGATTCAGCACTTTCATTATTGATTCCTTTAGAGCTCTAGGCATGTGAAGACTATCTGGATCAGGTGACAAAAAGCTGCTATTTATTAAATGTATGGCAGTGAGACTTCTGGACCTTGTAGTCTCCTAGGTGAGGTGGATCATCCAAGTACCCTGCCCCTTGGTTTTTAGGTTTGTGTCAGTGATTTGAAACCTTTTTTAATGTAACACAGATCAGATGAAACTTAAACTAAATCCAAGTGTTTATATATGAAATGAAATAGACGTTGCAATTTCCAGATCTTTAGGAACAGCTGAACTGCAAATAAATGGAGAGTGCGTATTGGCCTACTGCTTGAATTACGTCTAAAGAGTCTTCTTATCTGAGTGATTCAACTAAATAGTCTCAAGAGTTTCTGGCAAGGTCTTTGGCTCTCAAACAGCCTTTACATTTTTGGGCTGAGTTTGGAGCCTAGTCTACTCTTAGGGTTCTCTACTTAAAGTCACCATCCATATCTAATTCTTTCAGATTCAAAGCTTTCCCTTTCCCCCTACTCCACACTCATTAACCAGGGAGAAATGGGTCAGAGTTCTTTCACCATCAGTCTGCTGCTTGTTACTTTTTCTTTGGAGTGATAGTATGATGACCCCCATGCATGGCCAGATTTCTTTTTCCATGGACAATTAATGATTATTTTCATGCTTAGCCAGGCCTTTTAATTCATTCTGAGGTAAGATACTGTCCCTTATGTGTTCTGAATCTTCAAATCAGACCAAAGAGCTGTTGTGTGTGTATTTTCTTACATTTAGGCATAATATTGCATGTGAACACAAATTTTTGTCTAGCTGTGTAAGAGATGAATGCATGTGGCTCATCTGAAGTTGAATGAGATTGTAACTAGTGAGATTAAAAGAAGTTAAATTTCCCTGTCTCCCCTCCTTATGTCCTCCAAGTCAGCTGTGTGGTGTTATGGTACAATTGCAAAGAATTTGACAGAGATAAGGAGCCAGATATGAAACCGGGATTGTTTGTGGACATTGCTCTCCAAGCTCTCTTGGGAGAGTGTAGTCTGTGTTTAGTTGAATGTCTCCTGTGTAATAGGCTTACAAGAGTGACATGTTGATGAATTTTATGTGCCTTCAACCATTGCCTAGATTTTAATCCTAGTTTTGGGTGGTGGACTTCCGAGAAGGAAGAGTTTCCTTGGTTTGGCAAGTGGCTAGGGTTGCATTTGAGAACAGACTGTTTTTTCATCTAGTTATTTTTATTTCTTGGCCAGTCTCTCCCACAGAATCACTGAATAATTGTGGCTGGAAAGGACCTTGTAGATCACAGAGTCCAACCATACCTATAAGAATAAAGAACACATACTCCCCAACCCCTGCTCCTTCCCTTCCTCCCCCTTAATAGACCACTCAGGAATGAACAGATTTTGCAATCATGTTCCATCTTTCCCTTTCCTGACAGTAATTTTTGCTTCCAGCTTGTTAACTGTTTGCATTAGTAATTTACCTGATAATTCTAGCCATGGGGCTTATGGTCTCTTGTGGCTGTGTGTTACTCTAGAGTGAGAACGTTATGTGTTGTTATTTTTAAGTGTAACTTCAAATGGATTTAGAGAGGCTCATGTGTCTTTGCTCTGCATTTAATGAGTTAGTTACTTATATGTTGCTCCTAGGGAAGCTGATTCTCTCAGTGAGCATCTGGACTGTGAGGCATGAAAGAGCTCAACCATCTGTCTTAATTCTTCTACAGCTTGCCAGTTAATCTGTCAGGAGTATCTCTGGAACGAGTGCATCTTTTTGGATGCAGATCTTCTAAAGCAGTCAGTTTCTTACATCACTTGTATGACCCAGTTTTCTCACTTTTACTTCCCCCCCCACCCCCTGGTGAGTGTGTCAATTGCATGGATATTTACAAGGAAGCAATGGTATCTCCTGGGGGTTTAAAAAGCTGGCTGGTCACCCCTGTGTTGCTGTAGAATGAGTTTCTGAAATTAAGTTTCTTGGCAGTAGTTCTGGAGCACTGAATTATCTTTCAGCACTTATGCCTGAAGAGCTTTATGTTGGTTTAGCATTGTGATGCTAAAAATCTTATATGACCTCTGTGGCTTTATAGGCATTGCAGTTTGCAACATCCCTTCCTCCTCAGTAGAGGAGACTGCTGACTCCACCCTCTGCCACATCTTGAACCTCTATCGTCGCGTTACTTGGCTACATCAGGCTATGCGGGAAGGAAATCGAGCCTCGAGTGTAGAGCAGATTCGAGAGGTGGCTGGAGGCGCTGTGCGTATCCGTGGGGAGACTTTGGGCATCATTGGACTAGGTAAGTGATGGGAATTGCTAGACTGAAAAGTGAAATGTGAAAGTTTTTGGGAACCTAAGAGTCACACACTGGAAAAAAAAGTGTTAATTTTACAGCTGATCGTTGTGAAACACACTGATTCATAAGGAATGCTAGTGCCCTGTTCTGTGATGCTGGATACCTTCAAGAGTTGGGTATAAGTCATGGGATTGGGGACTTTTTTTTGTATTCAAATGGCTAGAAGAATTGGAACATTCAGACAGCTCATCTCAGTGACTGTTTCCTGTATCAGTAACAAAGCCACTTGAAAGCTAACAATTCCTTCTCCAAGGTGTTGTAATCAGATTATTACTGCCTCTGACTCAGGGTCCCAATTTGGTTTGAAAAACAGAGCTCCTCTTAGGCTAAGCTCTGGCTATTGCATGGAGAAGGACTAGAATTAGCCACATGGGATCAGCATTGAATAACCTCCTCTGGATCCCTGTGGCAGTCCTAGGGTTTTACAGGGCTGCAGTACCTTGGGTCCTGGCGGTAAACTCCAGTGTAGGCTCCCAGTCTACCCCAGTATCTTGTCTTTAAAGTTTGTTTTACCTTTCCTTGATGATTGTGGGTTTTCTTTTGTGAAGGCCGAGTTGGACAGGCAGTGGCTCTGCGAGCCAAGTCCTTTGGCTTCAACGTGATTTTCTATGATCCCTATCTGCCGGATGGAGTGGAGCGATCCTTGGGTTTACAACGAGTAGGAACCCTGCAGGATCTACTAATGCACAGCGATTGCATCACATTGCACTGCAGCCTGAATGAACATAACCATCACCTCATCAATGACTTCACTATTAAACAGGTGCAGCAGGAGCTTGATTTCCCCCACAGAGCACTGTGGAAATGAATGCAAACAGAAACTGCTGCTTTCACAGAGGCTGAGAGCGTGTGAATCCTGCTGCCTCTGTCGTGTGCCTCCTGCTGCCTTTGGAGGCTGGGAGCGTGTGGATCCGGGTGCCTGTGCTTTGTGCTGTATAAAATTTCATGTTAAGAGAAGAATAGGATTGGCTCTTTTTCTCTTTTTACCAAGTAGTTTCACTTATAAAGAATGTTTTAGGTGATTCAATAATTTCAAATTACCTTTAAAATGCATAATTGACTCTGCTGGTTAGAGCCAGATGTGGTGGGGCTGGGACTGTTTAAGTTTCTTTACACAGCTCTGGCAAAGTCTCTCTGCCCAAGCCCACTGCAAAGTCAGTCTCGGGCTCTACTTCACTAGTCTATGAATACTTTTCAGTGCTTTCCTGAGAGACATCTGGACGTTGTAGTCCAGTTTTGTATAGCTGGATACTTGATTCATGTCCTCTTTCTTTTTTAATGTAGTAGGATGAATATGGAGTGCAGAACTTGAGAGTTCCACTTTTGCCCTTGTTGTCTTGTGGTTTTGTTTGTTCATTTTTGAAGCAGATTTCTCAAGCATTGCTTGCAGGCATTTCCCCTGTGGTTAGTTTTGCAGTGAGAGCACTCCTAATTCATCCAGGCCTCATCTAATCACTGCAGGCTCCTGCTCATTTCCAGTAGACTTCCCAAGATTCACTTAGTTTCCATGAAAAGTCTTATTCTCAACCTACTTAATATTTTTCTTCTTCCAGATGCGCCAGGGCTGCTTCTTAGTGAACACAGCCCGGGGAGGGCTGGTAGATGAGAAAGCCTTAGCGCAAGCCTTGAAAGAAGGGAGAATCAGAGGAACGGCACTGGATGTGCATGAGTCTGAGCCTTTCAGGTAATGTTGCACCTGTGTGCCTGCTGCTGTCCCGTGACTCGGCTATGCTGGGTGATTCTTTCCTTTTTTTTTTTGTTACTTGAGTTACAGTGATACCTGAGAGGACAGATGAGATTATCACTTCTGGAGAGAAAACACATTTCTTTTTTTTTTTTTTTTCTTTTTTTTTTTTTTTTTTTCCTTTCCCCTTCTCCACCTACCTTTTCTCAGGGTCCGCTCAAATGTTTCCCAAATGTTTACCT
>JANIJG010010849.1:6739-20349 GCA_024611175.1 Megaceryle torquata | reverse complement strand
ATGGTCATTATTAAATATCACAATGAAAATTAATCTAAAACATGCAAGCAGATTCTAGATATGCAGTATATTTGTATTGAATTATATAGGGAAATTATAAAAAGAAAAATAACTGCAACAAAAACAAACACTGCAATTCATAACTGTTTTATAGTTCTTCTAGATGTTAGAAAAATTCCAATATATATCAAAGCTAGAATAATTTTTTTTTTTTTTTTTTTTTTTAAGTAAAGATGTAGCTAAGGACTATGTTGCCAAATGGTTATATTATTTTTTACAGTATTCCTGGACTCTAAAAAAATATTTTTATTTACATACATCAACTTGTCACTACCAATGTAATACATGATGTTATCTCCTGAACCAAATGCAACGACTGCATCATTTTCTATGTGTTTGGAAGAGGAAGATAGACAGGATATTTTTGTCTTACATTAATACACAGCAGCAGTCCATAAGAGGCATCTGAAACTACAGGAAAATAAAAGGGCTTTAAATTAAATTCTTTGTTTAGTTGCTAGAATACATTGTGCATGAGAGGAAAGGACAATGTGTGGTTTGTTTTTTTTTTAATTTAAAATTTTGGCAAACCAAAATTCCCCATAGTGTAGAGTTGCAGGTGTGTTCCTTGTTGTGACTGTACAACTGAGTATGTTTTTAAGAAGGCATCCTACCATTACATGTTCCTGAAACACTGGAGTGTATATTGTCACTATACCTTCTATTTCAAGTATTCAGATCAATGTCCCATTTCTAGGAATTTTAGATGTTGTCAGTAGCTTCAAAAAGTGAAAATGGTAGCCAGTCCTTCTCTCTAAACTGTAGGGAAAGAAGGGGGTTGCTTGGTTTTTTGTTTGTTTTATATTTGGAGAGTGCATATGATTAGACCTGGGCAGTTTTATTTGAAAAACAGTTTGGGGAAAACTACATGAAAAACTAGGTGAGCTCATTGACATTGGTGCTTCTTCTAGAAACACAATCTAGATTGACACAGGTATGTTTGACATCATAAAACTAAAAAAAAACAAAAAAAACCAACAACAAACAAACAAACCCAAACCAAAATAAAATTAAAAAAAAAAACCCAAAAAACCCAACTACTCGCACATAATCACCCCTTGTTGATATCTCAGTGAAAGAACGTACAGAAGTCTGTTCATTATCCACATTCTCCCTACATGAGAAAAATCCTCTACAACACCCTGAAGACAGTTTAAGATCTCAAGTTTCAACAGACATCTGTCTTTGGGGAAACTCAATCCTGCTCTTAAATGTCAATATTAGGATTAATTAAATTGATTTCTAGGCTCTAGTGACAATACTGATTAGATCTGCATTGATTACAATTAGAGGTTAAAAACTAGTTCACACATGCACATCTGCTTGTCTCCACCTAAATTTAGGTGTTATAATCTCAAGCTGATTCACATTGTGTAGAAAGCCTGTACATGTCTATGACTCAGTTTGGTGGCTTAAACACACACACATCTAGAGCCGTTTGAGATGTCCTAGAAAAGAACCCACCTAATGTTTAAAGTAACCCAGGTCTGTTCAGGTCTCAGCTGTATCCTTTTGGGGATATCTTACATACTAAGACTTTAAGAACTCTACACGTAGATTTATCTACATAGGTAACATTCACTTAGTCATAGAAAACAATTTAGTGACATTTGAGAAGTTGTCCTTGCTATTTTAACTGTCCAAAGTTTTTGCTTCAGAATGTCAAAGGTCTCCTATAGACTTTGTGCCATGCTTGACAGCTCTGTCTGGGTGTCTCAGATCCTTTTTTGGCCATGATTGCACAGTACTGGAGATTTTTACATAAGCTTGCATTAATTCAAAGAACAGGATAGATGACATTACATACAGTGTGAAGTTGCTGCCACAGATACATGGTTGCATTGCTTTCAGACTCAAATCAATAAACCTGCTTATGCTCTGCTGCACAATTTTGACATTTCTGTCAGGTTGAAGATATCATTTGTATTTCCATGTTCTTATTCTTTCCTCTGGTCTTGAGCAATGTTAATATCTGATATTTCAGTGAAAGAAAGCTAGCACCTCCAGAATAAATAAAAAATGCTAAAACCCTGCAGAAATGCCAGTCAGCTATGTAGAAAGATTTTCTCCATTTCTTGCATGATGAAAAGTAAGTTTATTTGCTTTATTATTAGAAGAAAATAAAAAATGTCCAATGACACCTAAGTTAGACAACCTTTTTCTCAACATGGGTATTAGACAGATGGAATGACTGCAAGAGTGATTTTTGTAACATGTATGAAATTATGAACATTTTTTAAGACAGCACATTTTTGGCGGTCTTTGGTTGTAACTTTTCTGACTTTTGTTTTCCTCTAATTCAACTGATACAATTGTACATGAATGAAAATAAAATTAAATTGTTGGGTTTACCATTTCACATAACATAATTTTAAATACCTCAAACAAGTTTCATAGAACTCTTTTCTTAGGGTCAGTAATCTTATTTCCTGCTGATTGTCTTTGTATAGATCTCCTGTCTATGTGTGTGTAGATGCATATATTATATTATTTAGTGCAATAGCTGGCAATTTGTCACTGGCACCCCTTAACAGAAAAATAACTCAAATATTTAAACACACATAAAATCATCAGCTAATGACAATGTTCAATACAAGAGTGCATTGGAAATTGCATCAAATTAGAAAAGACAAAATCTTAATCAATGTTTGACTTACACTATAATTCAGAGCTGTGTGTTGTGTTTGTGTGTGGTAGGGTTTTGGTAGCAAGAAGCTATAAGGGTGGCTGCTATGAGAAGCTTCTAGAAGCTCCTCCACCTCGAAGTCAGACCTGCCTCCAGCCAAGCAAATCAGCACATCTGCAATGACTTATTTAAGAAGGGAAAGATCTGCTGGACAAGTTTGTGGCAGAGGAAAGGGTTATGATAGAAACAACTACGTGAACACCAAGGTCAGTGAAGGAGGAGAAGGGGGTGCACCAACACAGAGATTCCCCTGCAGCTCATGGTGAGGTGGCAGGCTGTCCCCTTGCAGCCCATGGAGGTTAAGGGTGGAGCAGATGCCCACCTGAGGACTCTGTAGGACCCCGTGCCAGAACAGGTTACTGTACCTGAAGAAAACCATGACTCTGAGGCAAGCCTGCCCTGTAACAGTCCATCACTGAGAGGTCTACATCTTGTGGAAGGTACCTGCTGGGGCAGTTTGTGAAAAGCTCAGTCCCATGGGAAGGACTGATGTTGGAAAGGTTCCTGGAGGACTACCTTCTGTGGGAGGAACCCCATGCTGGAAAGGGAGAAGAGTGTGAGGAGTCCTCCCCTAAGAAGGAAGAAGCAGCAGAGACAATATGTGATGAAGAGGCTGCAGACCCCATTCCCTGTCTCCTGCACTGCTAGGAGGAAGAGGAAAATAATTTGGAACAGAACTGAGCCCAGGAAGAAGGGACGGGTGGGAGGAAGGCATTGTATTATTAAGATTTGATTGTTTCTCACTTTCGTACTGTAATTTGATTAGTAAATCATTGTTGGTGTTTTTTAAATTAAATTGTGGGGGTTTTTTTCCCAAGTTGAGTCTGGTTTTTGCCCATGACCATGATGGTGAGTGAAGCCTCCTTGTCTTTGTCTCAACTCTTAAGCCTTTTATTTTCACCTCCAGCTGGGGGAAAGGAGTGAATGAGCAGCTCTGTAATGTTTAGTTGCCAGTTGGGTGGGACTAAACCACAATAAAGAACTATATTATTTTGACTTTGAGATTGCTTTTAATGTTCTTCTCATGACATATCCAATGATTTCTCTTGCATAGGTATTGTGTCCTCTTTCATTGCTATGCTTTTTAGGAACTCCATTCTCACAGATTAATGTTAAAAATGAAAATAAATAAATGTTGGTAATGTGGAGCAAAATTACTGGTTTAGGCTATCTTCACAGACTAGCATAGTCAAAGAATAGTTATGGTCATCAGGAACCTCTGAAGATCATTCAAGTCTAATCTCCTGTTCAGAGCAGGGTCAACTATAGTAGGTTGCTCATGGCTGTGTATCATGTTTGAATATCTACAGAAATGGAGGCTTTACTACAATTTTTCTGGGCAACTTGCTCTAGAATTTGGTCACTATGACAGTAAAAAAAAAGAATTTATTATGTCAATCATAAAAAATGTCAATATGAGCCCATTGTCTCTTGTTCTGTCACTGGACTCCACCTCCTTTACATCTTCCCTTAAAATCTTTACGCACACTAGTAAGATCCTCACTGAAAATTCTCTTTGGACACATAAGTCACAGCTCTCTCAGCCTCTCCTTTATGACAGATGCTGCACTCCCTTAACCATCTTAATGGTTTTCCTCTGGATTCACTCTAGTATGTCAATGTCTTTCTTGTACTGGAGGCCCCAGATGCCAAGCTGTTTTCCAGCCCATTGGCCCCAGGCCTTTACTGATGTATGAGGTAATTCCTTCCCAGGTGCAAGACAGAATCACACAGAATCACAGAATTGTTATGGCTGTAAAAGACCTTTAAGATTATCAAGTCCAACCATTATCTATCTCTACTAACCTTTCAGGTAGTCGTAGAGAGCGATAAGGTCTCCCCTCAGCCACCTCAGGCTAAACAACCCCAGCTCCCTCAGCCTCTCCTCATAAGATTTATTCTCAAGACATTTCACCATCTTCGTTGTCTTTTTCTGCACTTGTTCCAGCACCTCAATATTTTTCTTATACTGCAGCACCCAAAACTGAACACAGTACTCAAGGTGCGGCCTCACCAGTGCCAAGTACAAGGAGACAATCACTTCTCTAGTCCTGCTGCCACACTATTCCTGATACAGGCCAGGATGATGTTGACCTTCTTGGACACCTGGGAACACTGCTGCTCATGTTCAGCCGGCTGTCGATCAACACCCCCAGGTCTTTTTCTGCAGCTTATCAGACAGTCCTCTCCAAACCTATAGTGTTGCCTGGGCTGTTGTGGTGCAAGTGCAGTACTCTGCATGTGGCGTTGTTGAAGCCCATATGATTGGACTCAGCCCATCGATCCAGTCTGTCCAAGTTCCTCTGAAGAGCCTTCCTACCCTCAAGCAGATTAACACTCCCGCCTAACTTGGTGTCATCTGCAAATTTACTGAGGGTGCTCTTAATCTCATCAAGGCCATTGATAAAGATGATAAACAGGAGTGGTCCCAGCATTGAGCCCTGGGAAACACCACTTGTGACTGGCCACCAGCTGGATTTAACTCCATTCCCCACCACTTTCTGGGCCCAGCCATGAAGCCAGTTTTTGATCCAGCAGAGTGTATGCCCATCTGGGCCTAGGATGGCCAGTTTTTTACTGTAGGAAACAGTATCAAATCTTTACTGAAGTACAGGTAGACAATGTCCACAGCCTTTCCCTCATCCGTCAAGCAGCTCACATTGTCATAGGAAATGAGGTTCGTTAAACAGGACCTACCCTTCATGGACCTGTGCTGACTGGGCCTGATCACCTGGTTGTCTTGTAAATGGTGTGTTATGGCACTCAAGATTATTTGTTCCATTACATTCCCTGGCACTGAGGTCAGACTGACAGGTCTGTAGTTCCCCAGATCCTTTAGACTTCGTATTTCCCTTTGTTGAAATTACTAAGATTCCTCTTGGCCCATTTCTCCAGCTCCTTGAGATTCCTCTGGCTACATACTGGACATCCAGACACTGAAACAGGTTTCCCAGAGAAACTGTGGATGGCCCCTCCCTGGAAATGTTCAAGGTCAGGTTGGGTGGGTCTTTGAACAACCTGCTCTAGAAGGAGGTGTCCCTGCCCATGGCAGTGTAGTGGGAACTAGATGATCTTTAAGGTCCCTTCCAACCCACACCATTCTATGCTATGATTTTACAGTTTTATGACATGCTCAGGAGCACTATGGCATCTCCAACTACTAACACTGAGAACCTGTTTTCTCCAATTGTTGGCATTCACAAGCCTTGGGGTACCTACATTCCTTGTCTGACTTCTGTAGGTGGTCCACTCCACTCACACTGGTCCCCTAAGTAGCTAGCACTTAGTCCTGGAATCATTCACACACATACCAGATAGGGAGTGAGATTACACAGACAGATATTTAAGAAAGGATTTAACAAGAAGATAACAAAGACTGCAGTGGTCAGGTGGAAGGCTAGCACCCCCCAACATAACAGAAGTCCTTTGGGAGCTCTGAGCAAACAATCAGTAAGTGGTGACACCCAGGGTGTCACCTGGTTGCACGTATTGGGCACACAGGGCACAGCAGTTCGCATGAGCAGGCACTCACTTGACAAGGGACCAGAATGGTGAGGTGAGTCTGGACTGGGGAGGGGTAAACACGATGAAAAGGGTAGGCAAATGGCTCTTCTTTTGCTCTATTATGCTCTTTTGGGGGGTTTTATAAGCCAGGAGAGCGGCTTACCACCAACAGCCCTCCCACTCCCATCAAACGTCACCCAGGGAGAGTGAGCAGCCGGAGCATGGTGCATCAGTCAGAGCATGGTGTGGCAAGTGGAGCAAGGCCAGGTTGCTGAGGCCCTGTGGCAGCTGGGGCAGCAACGCAGCGGCTGCTCAGCTGCATACAGGGCATGGAAACCTCCTTGTAGGGCCACAGCTGAGGGCAAGGGCTCTACCAAAGTGGGTACTCTCCTCAGCACTGAACCTGCTGCTCCTTCAGAGAAGGCCCCAGTGATGTCTGATGGATCCATCAGACAGAACTGGTGCCAAAGGAGACTACAGTACAGGCAGTAGCTGCAGGGATCACCCAAACCCTGCTCCTAGTGAAAAAGCAGAGGAGGCAGGAGATCTACAGGGATAAGTAAGGGTCTTCTGGAAAAACTCAGATGGAAGAAGGAAATTTGCAGAATGTGGAAAACAATACTGTCCCCTTGGGATGAATATAAGAACAGTGTCAGAGAATGCAGGGATGCAATGAGGAAAGCTGAGGTCTCCCCAGAACTGAATCTGGCAAGGGGCGTCAAAGACAACAAGAGGGTTATTTTCAGTATATCAATAGAAAAAAGAAGACTAGGGAAAATAGGGGCCTTCTAATGAATGAGGTGGGCATCCTAGTGATGGAATACATAGAGAAGGTGCAGTTACTGAATGTCGCCTTTGCTTCCATCTTCACTACTAAAACCAGCTCTCATGAATCCTGGACCCTGGAGGTAAGAGAAAACTGAACATCCATAAATCCATAGGCCTGATCGGATGTACCCACGAATACTGGAGAGACCTGGCAGATGTTATTGTTATGCCACTCTCCATCATCTTTGAAAGGTCATGGAGAACATGAGAGGTGCCCGAGGACTGAAAAAATGCCAATGTCACTCCAGGCTTCTAAAAGGACAAGAAAGAGGACCCAGGAAACTACAGACCAGTTAGTCTCACCTCTGTTCCTAGAAAGGTGATGGAACAAATTTTTCTGGATGTCATCTCAGAACATGTGGGAAAAAAGAAACTTATTTGGAGAGGTTGGCATGGATTCACCAAGGGGAAATAATGCTTGACCAATCTGATATCCTTCTATGATATCATAACTAGCTGGCTAGGTGAGGGGAGAGCCATGGATGTCATCTACCTTGACTTCAGCAAGGCTTTTGACATCTGTCTCCATAACATCCTCACTAGGAAACTCAGCAAGTGTGGGTTATATGAGTGGACAGTGATGTGGACTGAGAGCTGTTTGAGTGAAGGAGCTCAGAGGGTCGTGAGCAATGGGACAGGGTTGAGTTGGATGCCTGTAGCTAGCAGTGTTCCCCAGGTGTCATTACTAGGTCCAGTCTTGTTTAACATATTCATCAATGACCTAGGTGAGGGAACAGAGTGTACCCTTAGCAAGTTTGCTTGATGATACAAAACTGGGAGTGGTGGACACACCAGAGAACTATGCTACCATACAGCATGACCTGGACAGGATGAAATGTTGGGCAGAAGGGAACTTAATGAGGTTCAACAAGGGCAAATGTAAGGTCCTGCACCTGGGGAGGAATAGCCCCATGCATCAATATAAGTTAGGCACAGACCTGCTAGAATGAATCCCTGAGGAGATTCTTGGTGTCCTGGTAGGCAGTAAGTTAACCATGAGCCAGAAATGTGTCCTTGTGGCCAAGAAAGACAATGGTATCCTGGGGTGCATTAAGAAGAGTGTGGCCAGTAGGTCAAGGAAGGTCATCCTCCCCCTCTATTCTGCCCTAGTTCTGGTTCCACCAGTTTAAGAGAGACTAGGAACTACTGTAGAGAGTCCAGGAGGGGGCAACGAACATGACTGGGTGACTGGAACATCTCTCTTATGAGGAAAGGTTGAGAGAGCTGGGACTATTTAGCCTGGAGAGAAGATTGAGAGGAGACCTTATCAATGTCTATAAATACCTAAAGGGTGGGTGCAAGGAAGATGGAGCCAGACTTTCCCTTCAGTGGTGCCCAGTGGCAGGACAAGGGGTAATGGGCACAAGCTGGAATACAGGAGGTTCCATCTAAATATGAGGAAAAACTTTACTGTGAGTGTGACGAAGCACTCAAAACCCACCTGGATAGAATCCTGTGTAATGTGCTCCAGGTAAACCTGCTTTGTTGTCAGGGTTGGACTAGATGATCTCTAGAGGTCCCTTCCAACTCCGATTCTGTGATTCTGTGATACCCTTACAGAGCACAGCCAATGTCATTGGCCATCTCTCTCAGCACCTGTGGGTGCACCATAACAGGTCTCGAGGACTTGTGTACATTCAGTCTGTTGAAATGTACCCTAGCCTGATCTTTCTCCATTGAGGCTGTTTTCATTGCTCCAAATCTTCCCACTGTAAAGATTAATCTTACGAGTGAACACGAAGGAAAAGAAAGCATTTTCTTTTTGTCACCATATCCTTTGTCCCATTCAGCAGCAGGCCCATATTTTCTTTCTTTTGCTATTGATCTACATGTCAAAGCCCCTCTTCTTACCTCTCACATCCCTTGTCAGCTTCAACTTCACATGGGTTTTGGCTTTCCTAACCCTGTCTTTGTATGCATGGAAACTGTCTATTTCTCTCAAGCCACTTGGCCCTAATTCTAGCTTTTGCATGCTTCTTTCTTAATAGTCTTTATATGCTCACCTTCACCATGTTGGGCATTCCCAATTATGAGAAAGTTAATTTTGATTTTCTTGTTTTGATACTCTTTCTTGAGCAGAGCCACATTTCCTTCATTCTGGAAGAGCTAGCTCAGGAAGACAGTCACACCTTTTTGATTAACCCAGGAAAGGCCATTTACACAAACAATATATCTACTCAGCTGATAGAGCCGTTACCTAAAATAAAGGGCATGTTCTGGTCCCCTTTGTGTTGAGATAAATTCAGTTTTCAACAGTCAGTCAATCCTTACTTCTTCCCTGAGCTTCCTGAGCACATCTCTTGTGCTCATCTCCTCTGTGCCTTCTTGATTGTTCACATTCACTTAACAAGTCTTCTCCACTTCATCATTAGAAAGGCTTTTGAAAGGAAAAAGGGCTTTTCCTCATTAGGTGTTTTCATAGCCTTTCATAAAGAAGGTGAAATTTATTTGAAAGGTTTGAGAAATACTGCCTTGGGGATGGGATGCTACCTGACACACAACACAACTGTTCCAATTAGCCTGCTCTGTGATGTCCTCCTCATGAAGAGAGTAAACTATTAATTTTGTGATTAATTTTACACCTCTTGGTTTTGTGAAATAAATTATGTTTCATCCAAGCTTGTCTGTGCTGTAAAAGCAGTTCTGTCAGATGGTGAAGGATGATGCATGAAGGACACATTATAATGCTAGTCTTGTTAACAGTGGAGTCTGGCTGTTATAGGATAAATGCTACTTTAAAAATTAAGGGAAGAATTTTGTGATAATATTTTACTTTATACCAACCTACTAAGGAATTTCTTACATCCTTTCCTATCATGTCAAGAGTAATTATAATGAACTTGATACTACTTGATGACCAGTGTAGAGAAAAAAAAAGGCCAAACTCTTCCTTTGCTTTCAGAGTAGGTTTATTTTCCATACATCTTGATAGGAAAAGAACATGGGACTTAAAAATTGACTTGCTTTGTAAAAGGGAGAAACATGTCTGCATGGGTTGTATTTTTTCTTGGCTATTTTTTTTTTCAAAATGTTATCAGTAATCAAGTTATGGACTTGTTATGTCTGCTATTTTCACTCCCCCATCATGACAAAGGAAACAAAAATTATAATTGCTTTAAAGTTTGTTTCAAATTAAATTCCATGTTATATATTTGACCACTTGTTGATTATTTTTGCATGAACATGAATTAAATTGTGTCTAACAATCTAGAAAAGTGAAAGTAAAAATATGACACACAATTTAAAAATTGATTTAAAATGTCACTAGCCAAAAAAATCAATAAAACATAAATTTTAGCATTAATTACTGCAACAATATCTGGGCCTTTTTTTTTTTTGCTGTGCTAGTAAGTCATATTTGAATGTATTTTGATGTATTGAAACAGAAAACTGAATACATCTGTATAATATTTTTTTTATTTATTTTTTTAGGACAGGACTTATACAGAGTTTTATATTTTTGCAGAAAAGGAAGGTTTTGCATTAGTGCAAAGCTTGACATGTATTCTGGATATCAGACAAAACCATACTACTGAGATTTAATCTTTCTCTGATTTAATCTTGTGATAGTCTAATTTCAAACAGCAGCATTTCTATATAGCCTGAAGTCTTACAAGGACTGATAAAAAGGCCTCATTGACAAAGGATTACAATAGTAAATACTTGATGTGATGAAGCCCTGAACCACAGATTCTGTATCTGCTAGGGGTAATAATAAGGCTGATTGAAGCCTTATTAAAGATGTAAAAGGCCTCCCAAAAAGAAGAAAAAACCCACAAACCAACAAAACAGCAGTATTTTTCTTTAAATGCTGTCAGTAGACTATTATTAAAAACATTGAGAAGTGCATGAATGTTCATTTACTTCTGTCTTTGACATTAAATAACAAAATAAATCCCTAATGATGCTAAACAGAACCTATTATGAGCGAACAGTTAATAGTTGTTGGTCAAAGCAGATACAAAATAATGCTAGGTTGCTTTTAGATAACTTTGCAACAAATAATGCCATTTATCTGGAGAATAAATATCTGTTAACACATGGAATGCCAATTATATGCAGTATTTATTATGCCTTACTGCATATCAAAGTATTTTAGATGAGAATAGTTAAGGTAGATGGAAAGGCAGAAAGAACAAGGTCATGGGTAGATCTACCTTAGATGTCTAGGTTAGGACCCAAAGGGAAGTTATCTTACCTAATTGTCAGGGTGCCAAGGACACCAATAAACCTCTCCCTGATGAGCCGCACCTCGGAGACCTCCCCTGATCAAGGCCAGCACCACAGCAGCTCAGCAGAATCCCAGCCTGCCCACTGTGATGATGAGGTGTTACCTGCACCTAGCCCTGTCTCTGGCCCTCCCTCTGGCAGGCCTCCACCAGCATTGTGAGTTCATATCCTGGATGAGCCCATAAGGCGCATCTCTGTCTTGACAAAAGTATATGGGAGCCCTATTAATGGCTACCGCTCTGCTCACTGCAGTGGCGGGGGGGAAGCTTTAAAACTGAGGAAGTTCTTAGCTTCAGAGTCATAGAAAGGTATTTATTATTTTCTAAAATTTAACTGCAATTATTTGAATCATAACAACATAGCTGGCTTTGGTTCTAATACAAATAGTCACAAAACTGAATTTCTTACTTAGGTACTTGACAGATGTTTGCATTGTTCCTAATGGGTATTGAAAAGCTTTAACATATGACATCACATAGATTATATATTATATTCCACCCTATATATGTCATATTTGGTATAAAGCTGAAGGATCACAAGGGTCAAGCTCTCTTCTTCAATGGTTGGCATCTGAGGAGGTCTCTGTTCTGCCTTTGATCTTGATTTGTGCGTTCCCGAATCCTGTTCTAGAATCCAGCTCCTGAATTTGATTTCTGTCTGCCACTGAGTCCAGTTTGGGGCTTTCCTGGTGCCTGTTCCACAGCATCAGTGGTGACAGTGACATAATTGCCATTGGGGTTTGGGGCTGGTTTGAATACTGGCTTTGTATATAATTGTATATATGTTCCATTTTATCATTATTTTCATTAAAGCTGTTCTATTTTCCTTTTCTAATCACTAAGTCCCTCACCCTTATTCCCTTTCTCTTCCCCTTTGGGAAGAGAAGGGGGTTAACAGAGAACATCTGTTATAGGTCTAGCAGACAGCTCTGTCCCTAAACCTTGACACAATAGCATGTTAATTTAAAATTGCAACACATTGTATGGAATGCAATCACTTAGTCAGGTAATCTACTAACTAGAGCATCAAACTGATTTTATAAATCCCGTAAGAAATTATGCAACTGAGAGGGTTTGTAACAGTTTTGTAAATTCAGGAATGCTAAGATATGGAGACCAAATAACTCAGGTCTTCCATGTCCTGAGAGACTGTTCTACAGACCATGCACGGCATGAAGAGACCACAGTGGCTTTCTTTACTCTCTCATGACTCACAAATGTAATCTGTAAGGTAGTTCATGGAAAGTTGTGTCTGTCTCTAAAGTTTCAGAAAGCATGTAAGATTTCTTAGAAGAAATAGTGATATGTTGAAATACTTTCCTTCTAGCTGTTTGTTCCCTAGCTTACACACCTAACTCTCCTCCAGACATTACCTGAAGACCTTTGTGCACCTGCGTCCATAGCACAATCAACCTTGGAGATAGTTCTTGTAGTGATGAGCATCAGTGTAGGTAGTGCTTGTATCAGTACCCAGCATAGTTTTTAAATCCTGGCTCAAGAAGTTTGTTGAAAATCCACAGGGTTTAAGCAATTTTGAAAATGTAATCTATTAAAATTAAAACACTGCAAATGTATTTGCATGTAAATGAGTTTTCTAGGGTTACCGATAGAAAAGATGGAATGGGTACACCAGAAAATGGGAATGGAAGGAATGAAGAAAGTAGTAGGGAGGATAACTGGGGTCTTAGAAATTCACAACAAAGAGACTGTTGTAAAGATGCAGCTCTAGATGGATGGTAATGTTATTTTTTTCCCTTATATCCTTTAATAATGCACTTCTGCTTAGAGACAAAGTTAGAGAACTTTTGTGCAACTAGTACCAAGCTAGTAAGTAATCAGTCCAGCAGTTTCAAAATAACCAAGTAACGTTATTTTAGACAGAACTCCAGAGTGCCTACCTGACCCTGAATGAAATATTCAGGCTAGTTGCCCTCAGAAATCCTATCCAATGGAGTATGCTGCTAGTTGCATCTCATAAGATTTGATATATTGTATGCCCAAGGATGACCTGATGGATTTATATTAGCTGTGCTCTTGGCAACAGTGGAATTCCAAGACAGCTGGTCATGGCACCTTTCCTGTTGCTTTTCTCTGTTAGTCCAGGATAGTGTTTGGGATTAACATGTTTGGGAGTTATTTGTCATGACTATAAATTCTTTGCCATCATTTCCAAATGTAATATATTAGTTTTAGTCCTCTCTACACACAAAAACTTCCCTATGTGGTAGGTATTTTTCAATTTGTTTTACCAAAGAAGGAAAGAAGTGAACAAGCAGGGAGGATGAGAAGGAAGAAGACTATTT
>JANIJG010010848.1:0-44977 GCA_024611175.1 Megaceryle torquata | reverse complement strand
TCCTGCTCTGGCAGGGGGGTTGGACTTGAAGATCTCCAAGGTCCCTTCCAACCCCTGACACCCTGTGATACCTGTGAAGAGGCAACTGTCCTTCTAGATGGTCTTGCCTACCTTCCTCTCTCCTACTGCACTTCACTTCCCTTGTCATCCTTTTTAGAATGGTATCCTACTGACCAGTGACCATCTTCAAAGTTCCACAGGAACCAAAGAATGCACAGAAAGACCAAGTCCCTTATGATTTCTAGTTTCCTGAATCAATTGTAATTTTAAGTCTGCTAATTCTTTCAGAAATAATCTCACAGAATTAGCTCATATGACTTTCTTGACCAGCCACAGCAGCTGGTCAAAAAATCCAACCATGATGGAAAGCACTGAAATGACACTAGAGACAGCTACTTCATGGTACCCACTACAGTGTCTTGCTAAGAAGCAGTCTTCTTGCTCGTCTGCATAGACCAAACCCACATGAACATTCAATACCCCAAGGTCTCTCTTGGAGACACTAGAGCTATGCCAAATCCCAGCTACTTCTGCTCCATTCTCTCTCGGGGCACAAGTATCACAAAACAGCCTGAACTTTTCCCTGCTCTGTGCCTGCAAATAGCAGATGACCTCCCTGGACATACAGACGGTGCTCGGTATGATGTGGTGCTTGTAACAGGAGCTGCACAGACTCCCTGTGCCAGGGAGAGACAAATGTTTCAAATGTTCAGTCCATCTGAATTCCCCACTCAGCTGACAAAGTCTCCCTTCTCCGGGCTGGCGTGGGAGAGACAGACCTGAATGCCTCAGCCAGACCCTATGCAACTCCCTCCCCAGTTTATGAGCAACACAATCCAGAAGAAGCCCCTGGTACAAACATTTGCTTCAGCAGCCTCAGAACCCAAGGCTCCCTCTGAGGGTAGCAGTATCCTGTACAAAGGGGCACTTTCACCTTCTACACTGATTCTCTGTACAGTTGGAGGTAAAACAATTACCTCACTGCAGTCGCACACCAAATTCCCTTCTGGTGGAATTCACATCAGCACTACTGCAACTTTATAACATTTGCATTATAAAAATGTCTGCAAAGGAGGCCAAGAAAAACAGCTTTTTGTTCAGAGGAAGCTCTGTGGTCAAGATGATGTCATCAGAAAGCGCCAAATTAATTTCCTGTGGTTACATCCTCGAGGAAATCCAAGAAGTTCAGCTTTCTTGCTAAACCAAGTAGTCATTTGTTGTCAATAACTGTTAATTATGTGCCCAGATGTGTCATAAACTAAGAACAATCATGATCAGCCTTCATTCCCTGAATTCCTCCCGGATTGGCTGCTGGGATCTCTGTAGATCAGCAACCTGGAGTCAGTAAAATGCACCAGCACTTGTGTCCCAGGGCTCTGGGGTGCACGGGCTGCTGTGCTCACACCAGCACAGCCAAGACATTCGTGCTATTTCCTTCAGCCCCCTCCCCACAACAGAGGGATCTGCTGCTTAGAGAAACACCACGGAGGAGGAGCAGCTCAGTAGATTAGACTGTTAGCAGGAACAGGGACCCCTAATCACAAAAACTATAAAAACAATGATGAGTAACAGCTTTTCTGCTCTGCATGAACAGAAACAAGGAAATAGGAGGGATGTGGGAGGTTTTCCAGATGGTACAATAATCATGAAAATGTCTAGCAGGTCCCCCCTCCAGTCACAGTCCTTCCACAATGTACTGAAACATGCATCTCTCTCTAAGGCTTACTTGATATTTAACTTATAAATTAACACTTCAGTAAAGCACTTAGCTAACTCAGATGGCTCTTTTCAACAACTTATCAGTGGGCAACCAATCTCCCCCAGTGTTTAGATGTCCCCAAAACTGCCAGGACTTGAATTCACACCTGCCCTGCTGCGCCCCTAGGCACTCACTCCACCTGCTGTGCAACCCACAAGTCTGTGTCCCTCTGTTTTCCCATTCACAGCAGAGGGGAACCCACTGGAGAGGGGCAGAATAGCTTTGGTATCTGTAACTTGCACTAAAATGATGATTCCATCCTTACAGTGACCCTTCAGTAGAAATCTCTTGGGACAGACTCCTCAGCCTGTGCAGGATGCTGCCCTGGGCTGGCAGGGAGCCCAGCATAGCACATTGGGTGCTGAGTGGTAAATGGTCAAGGGAAATCAGATCCAGTCCAAGCAACCCCTACACTTCACACAATGCTGTACATTCAGGTTTGCAAGGATTCTTTTTCTTTTCACTGCTTTTTAACCAAAGCACGTTTATGTGAACATTCGGGACAGAGAGCTAGCTCATTACTCATCTGGAAAGGACACAACATAGAATGCACCCTACAGAGTTCGAACTGGTAGCACCTCTGTCACGGGGAAAACGAGCTGATGACAGCCAGGGCTCAACTGCAGAGATGCTGTATCGACACCTACAGCAGCAGCTTCTACCCTCAGCCCCTAGAGCCTGTGCGCTGCAGGCAACCAGACGGGAAGGGAGAAAGAGGTGGAATGACATGCTCAGAGCCACGTGGAGGTGGGGGAGGCAAAAGAACAAACCAAGCACCCTGCCAGCTGTGCTGACATACTGTATCTACCGGTACCAACAACTTCCTTAACAAAAGGCAAGGGGACAGCTCGGAAGAGAAGCTGCGTAGCTTCCACGTTCCTTAAAAGGGGCGGACAGACAAGGCTTCTTGGCATGTTTGTATCTCTCCAGAAAACCACACAGTGCTGACTCCCAATTTGGTCTGTTCATGAAGCTTCCTACCTCTCTGTCCTTGAGTTTCATGGCGAGCACCAGCTGATGTCTGTGGTTAGTAAGGGCCTCCCGGTAATTTCCTTTGGAGAAGAATGCGGAGCCCAGATTTCCATGAGCTCGGCATTCTCCCGTCTGGTCACCTGAGTCACATACAAACAAAACAAAGGTTAGCTAACAAAGGTGTCGCTGGAAGCACCCAACAGAAAGACTGGAACATGCTGTACATGTGATGCTCCAGTGCGAGAACCAGCATCAGAAAACACTCATCCTCGTGCTTAATACAGTCAAAACTCTCCTCTTCCCTGGCCTTCAGAAACTTCTACAATAGCCATCAACTTTATTTTTAGAATTGGTTTAATTTCTGCTCTGGCCAATCACTTGGCAATTTCCCACTCTCTTATGTTTATTCCTTGCTTGACATTAGTGGTTTGATTCCAAGACTAAGCCAGTGGCCCAGGGTTAAGACAAGCCAGGAGCGTGCCAGCCTTCTCCAGAAAGCAATTCTGCAGCACAGCTCAGCTCAGACACAAAGCTCTCCTAGCCATAGCCCTCTGTCACTATCTTCCCACCTCTGCAAGGTCAGCCTTTCTGTCTCACATACCGTCTCCTCTCCTACAGCACCCCAGAAGCTTGAAAGCTCTGACTGTTGTGCAAGATAAACTGTACACAAGAGGGATTTTCCCATTTATTTTTAAAACCCTCTTACTCATCCATTGTCTCACTCCTGACTCATTCCTTCCCTGGCAACTGCCTCAGCAGCTCAGGCCGAGCACCCTCTGCCAACAAATTCTTGAAAAAATAAGATTGCTTCATTTAAGACCCCTTTACGGTTTTGAGCGCAAGTCTACGCAGGGGATAAGACCAGCTCCCACATACACGACACCAGAAAATCACAGGACCCTGTAAAACCTTAGCACGTTCACTGATCACCTGCCCCCTCATACTCCCAGGCAAACAGGGCTGCACAAACCTGTCTGTTGTTTGCACATTTCAGAAATTTCAGATTTGATTTAGTAGCTTGTGAAATTCCCCAAAAACCTGACCATTATAGAGATGATGACCATTAATACCACTATTAATTTGTTCCATCTGTACCAATCCAACACTCAAGTGAGTGGAAGGAGAACTCTTACCTAAAGTCTTGGCTACATCCAAGTCCTGCTGCATGTATCCAGTGCTTTTCTCCGTGTTCCCAAGGGACCAGTACGCACTGCTCAGGGCAGAGAACACCGATCCCCGCAGCTTGAGGCTGCAAGTGCCGATCTTCAGGGCAGCCTCCAGCACCACCACAGAGGCCCCATGGTGGCCCGCAGTCAGAAGCTCCTGGCCAATCACAGACACCACAACAAAGGGGCTCTTGTCCAACTTCATCTTCTGCAGTTGTTGATAGGTGGGCTCCAGGGACTCTGAGATAGACAAATGAAGGCAGGTACTCAACAAATCAAGTTATTTAATCTAGAAATCACCTGCACAACCCTTCATTTTTTCTAACAAAATGACACGCAAGTTAAAGGCCAGACTGCCCAAATCAAACCAAGATTTATTACAGGAACTCAAAGCTCCAATACAACATCTAATATCTAGTACACCAAGAGAGATCAACCATCACAAGGTGATCTTTTACTTGCAGAAAGAACTTCAGGAAGACAGAAAAAGCATGCAGAGCAGCCTTGTACTGAGCTCTGAAGACCAGCCTAATGACAGAAGGAGTGCAGAAAACACCTTCTTTTAGGAAACTGGAAATGGGCCACCAGAAGTGTCTGAGAGCACTGCAGCTTCTGCTGCTTCAGCACAAACTTTCAGCTGAACGTCTGCGAAATCCATGTCTCTTCAGATACCACAGCACACATTGTGCACCAAAGGAGGCAACAAAAAACACAGAAAGAAGGTTCTCCTCCTTCTGCAGGAGAAGGTACTCCTGCAGAATGATAGCACTGGACCTGCCAGACTACCTATAATTGGTCTAACTGCTTCCATCACTCAGAGGATAGAACATCTTGGCTGCACGTTTCAGTAAGGATGCACGCCACTGTCACAGCCCTTCTGCCTTTCCAGCTGCTTCTCTTCTTTCTCTGAATGCAAATATCCTGGAAGTCACCCCTCGCATCAGTCTATCCATGGCTTCAAACAATCTATTGTCCCAGTAGAATGAAGTTAAAACGGACTGGTTTTACACCATGGACAACACCTGGAGAGATCTTCTATGTCTCTCCTAGCGAGCAAGCTCCAGGAAAGGGGACATAACACACAACAACTACTGAGGTGCTTGCAGAGTGCCTAGCACAGCGGGACCGAGGCTCTGAACAGCCAGTACAGGATATACACACTCCCGAAGTAAAAACAGGACTTTGTAAGCAAGGCTGACCTAAAACGTGCCAAGTCAGTCAGCGGGAGGATGACATCTGGAAAGCAGCAGCGCTGAGAAGCACAGTAGGGAACAGTGGTGCAAATATACAGCTGCAGTGCAACAGGACAATGAGATCATCCAGCCAAGTCTGCGGATGCTTACACAGAAACACCGAATCACCTGCATTCTGCGCAGCAGCCGCAGTACCTTTGGGTACCAAGTGAAATTAGCTTCGCAAGGTACCTGCTATATAGGACAGAAACTTCCAGATGAATTCATTTTAGAGGATGGAGAAAAACAGTGTAAAAGAAAGAAACACCAACAGGGATATTTTTTCATTTCAGCACTTCTCGGTCCCTAAGGCTCAGGGCCCTCAGCAGCATCTGCTGAGGATGAGAAATGCCATGTTCCCTCCTGGGAAATACCCTTAGGACACTGCAACACAAAGCTTGTAAGAGAAATGGAGCAATGAGGAGACTACCTCCTTCCTCTAGAGCGGAAAATCCTGGAAATGGGGACATCATGTAAGAGAGGCAAGATGCTGCACAGTCAGCACAGCTTTGAGGTCCACCTGATTTCAACACTTTCTGAGTATCAGTGAATTAGCAGAGCAGCCTTTTTTTGCCTTCTGGAACACTATGTTTTGAGAGACGTCAGTACCATGGACAAGCTGCTGATGTATTCTTCTGGGCAAACATATTTAAGACTCCCTTTTCCCATTGGCCAAGCACCAGAGCATTGTAGGAAGTTGTTCCAGGTAATAATAAAGCCACAGTAGTGCACATCTCTCCATCTGCACTGATACCAGACAAAAGACAAACGATGGAGGACTTCATCAGAATTGCAGCACAACGCCAGTTTGATTCATCTCCAGTGCCTCTCGAGCTGAGTATCACCATCTTGCTGTCCCACTGAATCAGAAAAAATCTTTTTGTTCCTCCTCCAACTTTGGGTTCCTTTCTTAGCACCTCCTGACTCAGCAGAGAAGTCAAATCTGGAAATCTTTCCCTTCAGGCCTCCAGGGTCTTCCCTGACTCAGGTGCTGTCAGAGTCACCCGTGGACTGAACTGACCACCTCTAAGTATTTCAGCAGCAGATCACCATCCCTGAGAAAATCTCCTGGTGCTTACCTCGCATGGGGGATTTCATGGCGGCCTCGACCATGCCAACCAGAAGCTGAAGACTCTTGGGATCTTGAGCCAGTCCTGATGCAAATGCTGCCAGTGCATCTGCATGACGTCCGAGATACTGAAGGGCCACACCCTGTCGGAAGTATGCCTGAAAAGCCAAAGGGAAGAAGAAATGCCAATTACTTTATTGGCAGAAGTCACAAATAACAGATCTGCCCGTGACCTCGTACTGGTGGACTCTGGGCTATGTGATCATGTCATGTCACGGTGTTGGCTCATAGGCTGGACTCAATGATCTTGGAGGTCTATTCCAGCCTCAGAAATTCTGTGATTCTGTGATCACATTCTGGCTTCACACTGGCTATAATCAGAAAAATCCAGCTCAGTTTGGTTTGTGACTGCCACCCAATCACTCATCCCCTCAGTGTGAAGACTTTCTCAACCACTGCAAGGCCTCTGAACTGTTCTGGAGACCAGGGATGGTAATTACTAAGACAAAGCTTTCCCCTTGGACTTGTCCAGTTACTCATTCTTAACTACTGATAATCAAATGCTCATTCTCAAGACCTCCATTTCAGTTTTTTTGGCTCACACAGCACACAAAACTCGCTTCTTTCTCACCAGCTCTTGCCAGTAAGTCCAATCAAACATTTAGTACTAGCGGAGACCAAAATGCACTGAAAGATCAAGTTGCAATGAAACACAATACAAAGATCTAGACAGGAGCAGAATCTTCTTCCTCCACACACACCTAATGCAGACACTGCCCAGCAGTGCCCCACTTGTTGGATGCACTATTTATACACACACAGAATACACGTCTCTGTGTGTGTGTATGTATATGTGCACCTCTGTGACTGAGGCAAGACACTCATAACTTTGAACATGCTTTCAACAGCATTTTAATTTGTGTCTTCCTTTCCAAGGAAACCATTTGTGGGAAGGTGAATACCTTCAAAGTCATTTAAATCTCTTGTCACCATGTATTTCCACCTCTCCATCAGCAAAGACACCACTGTGCAGCTGCAGAGCATTCCCAGATGGAGCTTCCGTGGCCCCCTAAGTTGGGACACCAGGAACCTACAGACAAAGCAAGAACTGCAGAGACGTGTTCTGCTCATGCATAAAGCAATGGCAAAGCCTCAGCTCAAAGGGATCCAGAGCTTCCTTGAGAGCTACTGGGCAAGAGATCTCAGAAACCACAATCCAGTATTTACTGAAGTACTCAGGTATATCTGTAGCACGTACATCTTGGCACTATGCTATAAAAAGGTCCCAAGTCTTTAAGCACCTTTGATGCCTATTATTCAGGTTTTATCTTCACATCCAGCTAATACCTTTCTGACACAAACTTTGCTGCACTTCTGGTTTAAAGCTACTTCGGTTTAAAGCTATTTCAATAACCCAAATAAAGCTGTCGCAACAGAAGGTAAAACATTAGTTACACTTCTTAAAAAGGGCTTTCGGGGCATAACACTGCTCCTTGAGATTGGCTCCTAGCATTGCTTTCATGGTTAAGACCTCATCACTACTTCTCTCCATCTGCAATAGAAACCTGCACTCAAGATACATTAAGTGGAAGTCTTTTTATTTAAACAGGATAAATCTCCAATTAATATCCAAACTGGTATTTCATTGGAGCTTTCAGACACTTTTGGAATCCAATCCAGGGAGGCAGAGATTAAGTAAAATCAGAAATGACATGAGAAATTTATAGATATGAATATTTAATCTCTTTTCCATTAGCAAGCCTTGACTGTAGAACCACTTTTAATGAATTCAATGAAAGCAAAAATTCTTTTCATTAACCTTTAGTATAAATGTGTTCTTATTGAACCAAACAAGCTACGGTACAGGAAAATCAAGTCAATGTTAATTAGATTACTAGCATGAAGCTTTAAATCAAAGAAAAAACAAAGAAGTAACAATGTGCAGTGGCCATCAAGCATGAGTCCTCCCAGCAGTGAGTGAGCTGTCACCTAAATCACAGCATACACTTTTCAGTCCTTTTTTTTCCCCAGAATTATAACTTAATTACTTTCTTTACCATCTGATGACAGAGATGGTTTGATGCAGCATGTCTCTGATGAGAACCTTTCCAACCAACCAGGTTGGTCCAGGACAAACGTGCCTGCCTGACTCAGTTACCAAGGACGAGAGCACAAATACGCAGCAGCCAGCCATGGAACTTCATATTGAGTGTTGATGTCTCCAGTGTCTCCTGCTTTCCAGGAAGACAGAAGATTGCCATCTCCTCTCTCAGAGGTGCACTGCCAGGGCACATCAGGGAGCACGCAGCTTCCTCACCACTGCAGACAGTCAGCTAAGCTCATAACCCCAGAACTCCCTTGTGTACAGGGTTTCAAGGCAAAGGCAGGAGGGAGACAGGTGCTACAGGCAGTAAAGACAAGCGTCCTGCAGCCTACCGATGACAGGAATGCCACAGCTTCTGTTTCCAAGGTTCAGAAGGGACCACGTAGCGCAGTCGTCTCTCACACCCCATCCTAATCACACTAAGGCTGTAGGACAAGAAGTAACATGCTGTTCAACTACACATATGTCAAGAACTAGCTTCCATGTGTCCCATGAAGGAAAATGGCCCCTGGGAGGAAAATGGAGAAGGGCAAGCTAAACAAACACAGGTGAAGCCTCTCCCTACTTCCAGTTCTCATACAGAAATCCAACTGAACTTAAGTTCCCAGCAGGAGAAAACACACTATTGTACTGGTACAACATCACAAAAGGAGGGACAGACCTGCCCATGGGTCTCATAGCACTTTGCAGAGGAGTAACGGGCCAGTTTTGTTCATTCTTGCCTGCCCAAGAACTTTACTACCTTCCCTTCAAGAAAAGGGCCCTGCCTGGCTGGGATGCACCAGTGGCTGCAGTGGGGACACTGGTTTCTAGCACCTGCCCATCCAACCCTGTCACTTTTGTGGAGAACTGAGCACATCTCAAACACTGAGAAAAGGGAGTCCTCATTCCCCAAGCTCTGCCTACAGAGGAGATGCCGCAGGCTCCAGATGACAGAAGAGATTCACAAACAGCAGTTCAGCACTGTGCATTTCCAACGTCCTTTCTGGAAAGTGGTTTTATCCCCTCCCTACATCTATTCCTGGAAGTCCCCCTCGGAAACGACTTAATTTGAATACAAACACAATATTCAGTGCCCAAAAGAAAAGTCTATTAATCATAACTGAAAGGAAGATTTTGGCCAATTTTTCTGCTGCAAAAACCCCTTCCTTCCTTTCTCATCCAGTTTCCAGCACATACAGAATGCTCTCCACACACTGTGTTCCCCAGAGACAGTTAACAAAATAAATAAAAAGCATTCACATCACCTATTTCCTCCCCAAGAGGCATTCACAAGTTAGCTTAGCATTGGAATGAAGACACCATATCAAGGGGAAAAATCTGCAAAGAGGAAATGGTGAGAATCACCCTTTGGAAGAGGGGAGGAAAAGGAAAGGCAGGGAGCCAGCAACTGCAGCTGAAGAAATGAGACAAGGAGCAGCTTTCCAGCCCCGACACAGACAGAGCCTTCCCACGCTTCAGCAAATGTTACGTTTTTAATCACACTATGCAAAGATAGAAGAGTACTCACTCTACAGGAAAAGTTACATTGATTTTCCAGTGATCCCAGGTAAGAAAAACTATTGATTCCTTTTAAGAAAATTAAAGCAACAAGAGAATGATGTTTTGCTAAGGACAAGACAAATGAAGAACAGGTGTTTTCTAACCTGTGGCTTTTTGCATCCTCACTGTAATACAAAGAGCTGGAACCATGTTTTTCTTTTTTTTTTTTTTTTTTTCAGTCTCTGCATCATACTTTCCATGAACAAGGCGCTGTGCAGAAAGCAAGCCTCACTCAGCTGAAATCTGGCACTAGATGCATCCCCCTCAATGGGAACTCTTGTCTCCTCTCCTTGTGTTAGCATGACCAAACACATGCTCTGCTGCTCCAGCTTGAGCAGCGCACCATGGGTGAACAGCACCTGCACTCAGCCCTCCAGCCAGGGTCAACCTGCTTCTGACAGCTGCCCACCAGCACCCTCACAGCCAGCCCCTGGCACACCTACGGCCCTTTAGCTCTGGGAACCCGACCACACTACAGCCAGTCATTTGTCAGGCTCGGTCAGTCATGTTGTAGTTCACCTGACAACCACCCTCTCACTTCAGCCAGTTTTCAGATGTCATACAGCCAGGCGGGGATGGCCTGGGAAGGAGGACAGGGAGTAATTAATACTTTTTATCCATAACACAATTGAAAGCACTGTTGATATTCTGGAAGCAAAAATAGGTTATTCTAATTAACTAACTTGCAAAATACATTTGGCATTTGAGACTTCAAAGCCCCACGGAAATTGGCCCCAAAACAGAGGCTGCTCATGGCCAGGCCAAGTACAGAACACCAGTGATCCCAAGGTGTGTAACTCCCAGCACAGCAGCCGTCTAAAAGGTCCTTCCTTCTCTGTTCACATTTTCTCCTTCTTTACCATTTTTTCAGACTTGCCTTTTTGCCCCATGCTTTTCAGAACATAACATGTTTTCATGGCAAGAATATGATTTTTAGTGCTTTTCTCTACCCTCAATTTTACAAAAACTGTAGGAACAAGAGGATGCGAAACAAGACCTTCTTAATGTGACACTCCGGTTTTACGGAGGTTGCTGATGGCTGGGCTGCAGCAGAGCCAGCATCTGCCCAACCAGGCATCATCTCTCTCTACAATTCTAAGCACGAGTCCTATTTGTTCTGCTCAATTTATTGACCGGTGTGGTTTCTGTGCAAGCCAGTATTTTTCATTTGTGTTTATTACAACCCATTTAATGCACAAGGAGAATTTCTGTCTGTCCTACCAGGAGATGCCACTGGACCAAGAGTTGCAGTGTCCGGGCAATGCAAACACAAACATGCTTGTTAGATTTTTGAGCCTCATCATCTGAAAACTCATCTAGATAACTGTCTAGACCCTGAATATTGGATTTTCATACACAGTCTGAAACTGGATTAGCATGCAAATGCCGTAACTGAAATGGCCAATATCAAGGAGGTTCTGAAATTTTTATTAAGTCTTCTAATATCAATATGCAAGAACTGGTTTAGGCAGAGCAACAGTAATTGGTTTTTAATTAATATAAAATATGCAATGAAGATAAAAATACAGTACAAAGAAAGAGCATATATGAATACAAACAGGACCTCTACATTTCCCAGGCTTCTGCTAAATAGAAACAAGCCCAGTAAAGGAAGCCCAAGACAACTCAATGCTTTTCTTACCAGCTAAGAGACAAAATATATTTTAATTTTTTGAACCAGGGATCTAGGTGAATACTCATGCTGTACTGGTATCTGGTACAACTCTTTGGGCTCATACCATTTCTCCCAGTAGAATCCACAGCAAAAGAAATTGTTTGGATTCTTAGTGCGTCTCATGTGCAACATTTGCAGGAGTTAAGAGGGAAGCAGCAGCCACTGGAGTTCAGTCCTGTCTTATCACAGTCTCTTGTAAGGCTGAAGCATGAGCTCATGTTTCTAGAATACGATTTAGTGCCAGGGTACAAGCGCTTTCCTAGCAGTAGCCCATATTATGCTCTTTACTGGGTGGGATGGTATGCTGTTTATAAATACTTTAAAACAGGTAGAACTGGGGGATTAACTGGCACGTGTGAGCCATCTGAGAGCGCACTGTCACCCGGCTGCCTGAGGACCACCGAGACAGCCAGGCAGAGCACCGCAAGCCCACCTTTCTCTCTGAGGAGGGGAACCCTTTCATGAGCTTTATGCGCAGCAGACACCATGTTCCTGGCTGACCCTCTCCCAGCATGCCAGCAGAGATCCTGCGGGATGCAGGCTGCCCACAAGCAATGTAGCCATAAAGACTATCCCAGCTCCGGGATCTCCATCTGATGAGGGGCCAGGCCCCCCTGACACCCAGGGGCTCCTGCACCTCCTCCCTTCTCGGCACAACCCCTTTTCTGCAGGGGTTCAGCAACACTGTGCTGCTGTCCTGCATCTGCACCCCCTGCTAGAGATCAGCTGATAATTCTGTCATCAAACTTCACACTCATTTACATAATGAATTGCTGTCTGATTTGTAACTGGATAACGGAGACAGAAGAACGAAACTGGAACAGCATCAGAGGAACTTGGAGCAGAAAATAACTGTCAAGCAAACACGGAAACCTTGAAAAAAATGCCCCGGCCTTAGACAAAGACTCCTATTGTACACAGGGGAGAAAATTCAAAACACCTTTATATTCATCTCAGCTTCGGAACTTGGACAACCAGCTATCTGGACAGGAAAGACAGACAGAAACCACTTTTTTCCACAATGCTCCCTTGGTTTGCCAGATCAGGAGATGATGCCAAAAATAGCAGGAATAATCTATGATGCATTCAATCGGCCTGCTCCAAGTCTTCAGAACACCTCCCGGACAGACCGACCCACTGCCCCGTGCGGGCAGCCCAACGTCCACCCGCAGCTCCCCCACTGCCGCCCAGGCGCCCAGCCGGTGGCCAGCAGAGGCGACACGTGTGACCAGCGAAAGGCAGGAAAGTGTGGCAACGGCTGCTATGGTTTCCTGGGGCCAAGCACCAGGCCGAATCTTTCCTCTCCCCTTGTAACTGTTTTACAGCCAAATTTTAGAGAAAAATACAGGACAAATCTCTGCTGTGGGATTTCAGGAATGTGAGGAGAGGGAAGAATGTGCTTTAATTCAGAACACATGCAGCACACACATAAATACTGCTCGCTGTCCATACGAACTGAACGCCCGCTCTCACAAAGTTAAGGTTGCGCCCTAGATAACAATTTTCCTTCACAGTCCATGCGCTTGGATGGCACCAGAACCACAACCATTAGCCTGCCCTAACGAACAAGCAGAGCTCTGACAAATTCACCATCTCTGCACAGCATAGCTTCTTTACCTCCTACCTGCTTCCAAGGTGTCTCTGACAGGAACCACACTACTGGGAAACAGAAATTCCCTCTAAGCCCCGCTGGGCCTATACAGAAAACCAGGATGAGGGTGTGTAAAAGATCATGCCTTGGTTTATCCAAAGCAAAGCTAATTATTCTTATTAATCATGCTTCCACTACCTCCAGGAGGAGACGGTGAACAGATCACTTGCCCACCTGAATTAATGCAATCATCAGTAATAATGAGTCAAATCTTTGCTTAGTTTAACACCACAGCTTTTCACATAGCTTATTGGTGTTGCTCCATTCTTGTCTCCAGAAACAGCAGCTACGACCTAGATCCCCTGTCCAGAGGGCATCCCCCACCTTCCATAACAGCATGTGATAACAGGCAATCTTCCTGTCTTTATCAGCTACAACTCTTAAGCCTTATTTAATAGCAAGAACTAGACAGGAGTGCAGAAAAATGCTCTAGGCAAGTAGCAACCAATCTGTTGATGCCCAAACACAGCACAGGGAAAGCGTAACCAGCCTCTTCTGTTCAAGGCTGATAGGCACAGATGCAAGTTTTTCCCAATTTCTGGCTAAACAACTTGGTTTAGATATTGTAGAACAAAAGATAAGCCACCTTTCCCCCTGCTCAGAAGTAACACCAATCTTGGCAAGATATTATTAGAGATTTAATAGATATAGAATTACACAGAACCTAAAATAAATGGTATAGGTGACAGCTGTAGGCCGCTTCTCAGTGAAGTTTGGAGCATTGGCAGGACTGCTTTTAACACGTATTAGCTCATGCTTTGTTTAGTTTCAGCACCGTACCATGAGTTAAATTGTATTAACATTTGATATTTAACTGCCAATGTACATCTGCACACAATTCTCCCTATTCTAACAATGCTGAAAGTGCTGAGAACCTTTGCAGAGCTCAAGAATATACAAACATATGCTATTTGTTCTTATACCCCTAAAAGCAAAAACAAATGAAAAAGCAGTACAAAGGGAAAAGAGGGAATAATAAAAATCATGTCCTAAACTGGAAGACATCCACCACAGGAACTTTTTTTGCAGTTCAGCTTGAGTGTTCCAGCACAGAATTTCATTGTCTCACTTTGAATTACTCATCTGAGTAGCAGCTCAAATGACTGCCCCCCCATCTCAGCATTTCTCCATGTTGCTGGCACTCTGCGCAAGGTTAGGTGGATCACACAGAAAAACCACAATAAAATCCAGAAATGAGACATTAAAGCATCTGGTCAGCTGACAGTCATGAGGCTTGGCATTCACACCAAATTCAGCATGGGGTGTTTCAAAGATCCCTGTTATCTAGGGCAGCACTCAGGGGCTGAACAGACGGTCCCGACACAGGTGATCTGGATTCATGAGCAGGACAATAGGTCCTTTCCCAGCTGCGCCAACTGCTGATTAAACTAACATTGCCTAGTGACTGCTAACTGCCATCTAGCAGTGAGACCACAGAAAATGACCAAAATCCTGGCATCTGGACATAAGAATAAAGAATACTCTGGTAGTTGCTGACAGTATTCCTCTGTTCTTTCTAGGCCAACAACTCCAGCAGACAACACTAACAGCATACCCACACATCCAGCAAAGGTGCCCACAGTTATCAGCCAGCTCTCCGACCAAGGGGGACCTCAGGATGCCACGCTCAAGTGGCACTGTCACAGGAAAACACCTGACAGCAAAGGAGTTTCGGTCTCAGAGCACACAGACACCCTGCAGATGAGTGTTTCCTGTGCAATGGTACCAAAATTACCAGGAGAGAAATTTATTACAGTCCCTGTCACACCTGAGGCAGCACTTGAGCTGCCTGGATGGACACCATCAACAGACCACCTTATCCAAAAACAGAGTCAACTGCTTTGCCACCAGCTTCTTTCTGCATCCCCACTCCCAAGCAGGACATGTCTTACTACCCCCAGATCCTCTTCTGCACAGCAGATAGGTCCTGGCAGTTCAGTCTCAAAACTATCTCCACACTTCTGGTTTTCCCCAAAACCAGGTACCCTCCTTCTGCCCAGAAAACTGGACGCTCTTGGCTTCACTCTGCCTGTAAAATGCCTCCATGTCCTGCACTTCTCTATTACCCACAGGACATCACCCTGTTTCCAGCTGCTGTTTGATTGCTGCCATTCGAAGACCACTTCAGGTAGTTTTGGAAATGCATGCACTTGTCCTCACTGAATTAAGCTGAGATAAAATGGGATTCGCCAAAATGAAGACAGATGGAAACCAGAGATGATGACTTGCATATCAGCAATTTGGAGCTAGAAAGTGCCATCTTCAATTTTGAGTCCAATAACCAATAAAACATTTGTTTTCTGTCAGCTTTCTCCCACCTCACAATTTCAGCTGTAGTCTCTGCACCCAAGTGTGCTTATGTCTAACAGCCATAATGGCTGGTCATTCCAAAAAGGATGGAAAACGAAAGCCTCCTCAGGGTACAGATCCCTCAGTCACATCAGCAGGTATTTGAGGACTTTTTCCCATTTACAGAGGTATTTAACTGAGCTGAGTGCAGACTTCTCCTAGATTTTAGATGGCTATAATCCAGCAATTATGAAGGGAAAGAACTGAAGTCATTGCAAAGACTAGATAGACTGTCAAGATTAAGCCATGATAAAAAGACAAGTGACTTGGTTCTTGGCTATAAAAAAAAATCCTACATCCCTATCTCAAAACAGAAACAAGTGAAGAAAAAATATCAGAACAGTACAGTCTTCAAGAGCCATCTAAACAGAAAACAAAAATGAGATGAAGTACATGGTAGTACAGGCGCAGGATAACAGTGACTTGTAACATATTCACACCCAGGTGGCCACAGCATAGCCTGCAGGGTGGAGCTGGTCCGTGTCCCTTAGAGAAGGGTCCTGTGCTCAGGAAGGCCTGCGATGGAGAAGCCCACCACACATCTACTGCACACACAGGCTCCTGCTTCTCGGCTCACAATCAGCCATCCCGTCCCCATCTGCGCTCAGTCAGCACCGCCTGCCAAGAGGGACAGAGCTGATGATGGGGGAAAGGGGAAAACTAAAATTTGCAAAAGTACTAAATATACAACTCTCTCTGGCCAAGGTGAACATGGGAAAAATTCTTCAGGAGGGGCGTCACATTTAGCAGCTTCTGCCAGATCATTACTTTTGTAATGCAAAGGGGAGAAACAGCAACACCATGTCTCCTTACAATAACTCACCTCCTTTATCACAGATCTCTGAAGCACCAAGTAATTCAGTAGTTGCTATGGAAACTGCTAGTTTTATTGAACAGCCCCAAAAGGGTCAAGAGGTACCATCAAAATGGCCAATTGTAAATTATTTCCCTGCTAAACATCTGCTTCACTTTAGTTGCCCTACCACTTCTCCGTTGTGTTGTTAGAACAGTATTTGGACTGAGTCCAGAACAGCCATCATTCTTCAGTGTGGCTTCCACAGGTAAGTCCAAAAATAGCAAATTTTATGCCCTATTACACTAAAATCCTTCACACAGAGGAGCCATACTGAGGGCGGAGTGACTAAGGGACTGGGGGACTATTCCTTCTCACGCACATCAGCACTGACCTGAGACAGCAGGAACTAGCATGAAGAGTTAGTTTTCACCGTGATCCCCAGAGGTTTCACACTGCTGCTTACAACAGCAATGAAATGAATAACCAGCCAGACCGATCCACTTGTGCCTTTGGAGAAGGGACAAACCAGACCAGTGGAAAAGGGTCCATCCCAATGCTCAGCTTCATTACTCTGAGACAGGGCAGTCTGCCCTGCTAGCACTACCCTAGGAACACAAAACATCCCATTGCCTGCCTCAGACTACCAAAAAACAATGTCATTTATCTTCCTTTACTCATCACGCAGAAATTAACACCTGAAATCACAAATACCAGTCCACAGCATCTATTCCTACAGGAGAATTGCCTCCCATATTCCTTATTACCCCAATTTCTTGAATGTGTGTCTAATGTAAACCCAAAAGCACCAGAAAATGTAAAAAACCTGCTGAAAAACAGCATGTTGCTGTTTCACTGTGGCATCCTTGCAGGATAAATGCAGCCACGCTGGAAACTAAAATATATCTCTAGGGAAGGAGAAAATCGTTAATAATTACAGTTTGCTGAAGAAATCTCCAGACAGTAAGGACAGTTGTGGCCTCTTCACTTTACGTGAACTATAAAAATTTGAATAACCTTTGGCAAGAGGTTTAAGACAATAAGCAGCAGGAAAATTTCCTCCACAAGGTACCATGAAAAAGCCACGAGAACTAAGTGCAGAAAGCACTGTCTGCTGCTTGCCACCAGCCTGCAACTCCATCAGGGTGCCAGGAGGTGAACAAGCACACTTAGTGAATAATTGAAGACACAGTAATGAAACCTTGGAATGTCAGAGACACAATACAATTCTGTAGGTTTCATCACGAAGCCTCTGAATTCCCAAAAAAGACACACTGAATAATTTATCCCTGTGTCAATACGGGGTCAGCAGCTGTTCATTCATAGATAATGACGGTCCAACATGCTTCAAGACACTTGAAGGGGTCTGAGCAGATTCACGAGCAGGGTCCAAAGGGAAGGGGTGAGGAAAACTCAACCCAGTCAAGCTTCCAAACACTAAACTCAGATAAAAACGTGTAGATCCAACAGTCATGCCATGTGCACAAGGCCCCACAGGTTCTGAACCTGCCTTAGTTCTGCCCAGCACCGTCTCATCCAGGTGACGCTCTTCAGCAGCAAGGGAGCAGAAAGCCAACCCATGCTGGGCTGGCTCCAGTCTGGAATTCACCACTCCAGCACCCAGAGCCCTGCTCATCCAGTTGGAACCCAGAGGGAGGATCACCCTAGATTATGGCACCAGCCATAAACTGGTGGCACCACCAGTAGCACCAGCCACAGCACAGGGACAAAAAAAACCCCAAACCCAAAAAACAAGCCAAAGGAGTCAGCCCCATCCCTCCACTCTGAAGCACTTGACACTCAGACTTAACAGAGACAATCATCCCAGGAACCAGGGCCTTGTTAAACAGGGTGGTAGGCATATTTGGGGGAAAACAAAAGGACTAACAAAATAAACTATAAATCTGCTTCTTTTAACTTGGAATACTCCCTGTGGGTTCCTGGCTTCACAAAGCAGGGTCTGCTGTCCCATACCTGAGCTCATCCTCCATCTGCATACCGATGCGAGCTGCCTCCACAGAACTGCTCCGGGAGGCCACAGAACAAACCTTTTGCAGACCCACTGCATTCACACACCGAGTGCTGCCAAGCAGAAACGCTGTGTACAGTGTTGTGGCCGGATGGAGAAAAAATGGTGAGAACAAACTCATGCATGCAGTTTTATTAGAATACCGCATCAGTTTCCTAGTTCTGCTGCAACTGCCTGAAGTACAGCGTTTGCAGCTCTGGCAAAGCAGCCTGCTTCACTTAATTACACGTGTTCTTCCCAGCATCCAAAACGAACAGCGGCAGAAAAACTGTTACTGTCTGTAGCACCCAGAAGTTCCCTGGCTTAGCTTTATGATATTAAGTACCATTCACTCAGCAGAATAGGCTGAGCATGTCCAGCACAGCAGAACTCAGTACCCAACTGTATGTGGAAAAACAAGTAATATACCAAGTGAAGAAGAAAGTGTGAATGAGGACAAAGACTCCACTGCCATATAATTCTAGTACAATAAGCACAGCACAGCCTTTGTCCAGCCATCACCTAGAACCCAACAGGCACTTATGCGTACTCAGATTTTAACAGCTGATTTTATTGGTTTAGTTTTAATTTTTTCATGTTTTTAGCATTTCTAATGGGCAGGCACGCGTGCAGCAATCCACAGCTGGTCTGTTTAACCAATAACTATGGCAGCAGGTACAAATCCCTGTATTTCCAAGGGAAATCCCATAATTACCACACCCAATTGCCCATGATAGGATCAAAGAGCACATCTCAATCTGTCCTGGAAATCTGCTTTCCTAGAAATCTGCTTTAGATAATATGAATACACAGGCGCCTAACACACACAACAAAGCTTGCAGGATTTAAGTCAATTCTCAATCGCCAAGAACTTATCCACGTATAGCAGTCCTGAAGCAGCCCTCATCAATACTAACTGACCTGGTCGCATGAGTAATTACCTCCTAGTTTATCCTTTAAATGACAGAAGAATTCTTCTCAGCTGAGCTATTCCCCCGAGTATCTCCTTGAGAGGAAAGAGCAGTGCTCAGAAACAGAGCTGTGTGTTCAGAGCTTTCTCTGCAGAAAAGGCAAGCACTCGCTAATGAATTGCCCTTTCCACCTACGCTCACATTAGTTATATAAAGTATCAGATTATTTGAAGGAAAAAATTAAAATGTGATACAACTACGCTGTGCACACATCTGTTTGGCTTTGACGATAATAAATGCTTTCTATTGTTTCTCTTTAAAAATCTCTTTGTCATTTAAATGAAGATATATAGAGATCTGCAGTAAATTGCCTAAGGTACTAGTTACGTCCATTAATTTGTAAGATAAACAAATTCTTCCATATGAGACCTTTTGGTCTGCCATGCTAACTGATAAACACTGATTCTGTAACACCTTTTAGCAGAAGCTCCTTTTCTTTCTCAAAACTTGACACATTCAGAAGGCTTTCAGACCTTGCAGGCAGCCCAGCTCTGCTATCTGCCACCGAACCCAACACAGTTGAAGGCAGAAGCACCACAGAACAGTCACACTGCAAAGGATTCCAATCTGTATCTAGAGCTAATTCTTGGCAGCTTCACTTCAGTAAAGGGAGTCACACCAAGGTCTGTACTCATCACTGCTTTAACCCCCAGCTCCCAGTTACCACACGAGGCCTGTAAGCTGCATGCAGGATCTGACCAACAGCACTCAACAATGACTCTTATTTATGATCACCAAGATAGTTCCAGTAATGCCGAGGAAAGCATCAGGTGCCCAAACACCTACAGCTGGAGAGTAACCAGAGTTCACTGTTTGTAAAGAGAAGCCAAACCCCCCACTGTACCCAGGGAATGTCCACATGCACTCCCAACAGTCCTGACCCACAGCCTGGAGTGACTGGCACTCTGCTCAAAGGCTCCTGGATGCCACCACTGATAAAGTGGGGCTGTGCCCCAGTGATCTTCAGCAACTCAATGTAGAGAAGATTCACACAATGCCTGGGTGCTGTAAAGGAAGATGAAATGTTTGTAAAAGAAACACAGTGAAAAATAAGCCTCTGGAAAGATTTGGTCGTTTAAATGTCAAAGTGACAGACAAAGGCAAAAGCCAAGGAATGAAGAAATCAAACCCACCTAATTGTGCACGTGTGTGCACTCAAGCATACGCAACAGAAAATGACATCCAGCCACAGATCGATCATGCTAGCACGACATTAACAGCAGGAAACTCAGCTTTGTGTTAGTGTGTGTACACCAGCGTAGAAACAGAGACATAAGGAAAGGTGTAACTGCCAAACTGCACCAGGGTCACTATGTCCCTGTACTGTCCTACAGCAGCTTTTTCTGCAGATCAGTTAAGCAGACTTTCATTTGATTCTTCCACAATGAAGTGAAAAGAACATCATTCTTTAGGTCTCTGTCAAATACTTCAGTAAATAATTCCAAGCTTTTCACTCTCTACATGGCAATCTTTCAGGGCATTGGTTCTTTCTCATCGCACATCTTCAAGTGCACTTCTAAACAGGGTGCCATGTGTCAACAAGGAAATCACTGTGGGAGATGAAAACCACCATACTGGGTCTGACAAAAAGTCCCACCAGAACTGGATGTCCTTCTGGCAGCAGCCAGTAGTGGATTCCACGAGAGGAACAGGGCAATCATGCAGTGACTGTCCCCAAAGCAGTTCCCCACGCTCCACCTATTTGTGACTCAATACAACCTGGAAATGAGAACACACACGCTGTTATTTCTTTCTTGTATTTTATTTCATTTTGAAGTTTCAATGATATGCATTTCTTCTGTGGCACAGATGTCCATACCTGTATGCTACCACAGCAGCTGGAGATTAAGTGTGTGCCAGTGATGCCCAGGACCTCAAGGGAGATTGAAAGGAAGAGTTTCTCCAAGATGAGAGCTCCTTTAAAAAGAGGCATAGCAAGACCCTACCTCAGCAGTTGGAGACATCTCTATCACGAGGCAACCAGATTTCACAGATGGGGACTCAGACAACCAAGAAAGTGTTGAGCACACGGAATGCCATGTGCTTTGCTTACTAGACGGTAGTGTTGGGCTGATGTGATCTTGCCCAAGTCACCTCTCTTTGTTGCAGCTGATCAGATCTGTAGAGAAGAACACCAGTCATTCTCTATAAATAAAGCAAGACCCACGCGTAAGGAAATGCTGTTAAGCATTTAAGTGCTGTTAAGCAAGAGACAGGAGTCTCGTTGTGGCCCGTGGCATTAGGCAGGAGAGCTCTGCAGAGGTACATTCTTCATTTAACCAGGCAATAAATACATGAAAGCTAAAAAGTCTTCTCTTAATTGGAAAATGAAACAATTAGGAAGTGCCTTTTTCTAGGAACATGCTGCTTCCACCGCAGCATGACAGAGGTTATTTTGAACGTATTACTTTGACTGGATTCAGCTGTAAGTAATTAAATTTAGTCATAGAAGTCTGATCTATAAATGGAACCTACAAAAGCAATTACCATAGCTTCCATTAGATCAGTAAGCAATGGCAGCTCTGTTTGATGTAAACTGAAAGGAACATTATTTGTACTGCACAAGAAATCACAGCATCTCAGTCCCCTTGCAGAGATTTGCTTTGAAAATTACAGTTTTCAGTGTAGAGAGTTACAGGTTATAAATTTCAGCCATGCTCTGCTCCTTCCAGTTTAACAGCCTCATGGGCAAAAAAGGCAATCGCATCATATGATCCAAGGGGACTATTTTGGCTCCTCTTCTGTACTCAGAAACCAGATGAAGGAAAAGCTAAATTAAACATGCAAGAGTTGGAGTGACTAAGCATCAAGATTTTTAAAAAAAATTATACTCTTATATATGCTTTTGCTTCTATTGGAATCTAGACTATGCAGAAGCTGATGGACCTGTGAACCAGCTGGTATCTCTCAGACAGATCCTGAGCACATGCGTTTTCACTTCTCAAAGCACCACTGTAGAACTCAACTGGAAACAGCACTTTTGGAATGGAAACGAAATTAAAACTACCAAAGAAACAAAGCTACCAGCTAGGATACTGGGAAGCACAGCCTTTGTTTCCACCTCTAAGCACAGCAGTAGGAACACGTAAGTAAAAAATACTGACAAAAACACCTATCCCAAACACACCAGCAAGGTGCAAATGCAAGACTGCGCCTCATAGCCAGAGCAGACAGCATGTCCTCGAGTTAAGATGACCACCTGACATTCTGCCACTTACAAAATTTTGCCAAACTGATGCAATTGAAATTTCCCCTACTGGTTATCAACACAAGACTAATTACCTAAAAGAGTGCTAAATGGTACAGTCATCTCTGAGCAGGACTGTGGGGAATTTTTTTTCCTCTGAGATTTAAAAAAAAGAAAAAAATTTAAAAAGCTACTTACTTTCCCTCTGCCTCATCCAAAATGTGGAACCAGAATCTGAAAATAAATTTTGCCAACCTGCAGATCTCATACTCATGGTCTTGTTACAGTTCAGCAGTTACCCAACTATCCAATTCCCTTACAGGTATGCTTTCACCTCAGTGCTGCAAGATGTAGAGGTGAGGGAGGGGGGATGTTGTTTGTGTTTGGGTGGGTTTTGACTTCTCTACTTTTTTTTAAAACATATATTTTGAGTTACACTAACAAAGGAAATTGAAACAATATCAAAATACTATTTTTAAAAAATATCAAACTAAAAATATAAAAAATGGCAATAACTAAGGAGGTGTACAGGCAACCAGAATTCAGACCTTCCATGTACACACTGTGTCCTTCCATAGTAGTATCAAGACATCTCCTTCCTCCAGACTACTGTAAAAACAAACAAACAAAACAAAACCCACCCAGAACATCCCAACAAACCATGAGGTTCCATGGCAAGGTTTTAATAGAGGGGGCCTACAGAGGTGGCTTCTGTGAGAAGATGACAGAAACTTTCCCTGCCCCTGAGACAGCAATTGCTGAGCAATCTCCCCCTGTCCTTACTGTGACCCACGAGTCTCTTATATTTTCTCTCCCCCGTCCAGCTGAGGAGGGGAGTGATGGAGAGAATTTGGTGGGCACCTGGCAACCAGGCAGGGTCAACCCACCACACCACTAGAAATAAACTCTGGCATTTCCTATTACGCAAAGGGCCGTTTGACCCAGCAGCCTTCAGGTTTTACGCACTCTCCCATTTGTTTTCCACTCCCTTCTATCGATCCTGACAGTCTTTTCAGAGTCAGATTTTAGGCACATCACGCTCTGTGTCTTATCCAGCACGGACTCTCCAATCAGAGCTGAACAAGCAACAAAACAGAAAGCTCCTTTAGCACAATAAAATCAATCCTTTGCTTGCTGCCTCCTCCCTCACAGGGGAAATTCCAGGCTTCAGCGTGCACTACTTACACCACAGAGACAAACAAACAGAGGGAGACAAACGGTAGCAGTTTCCCACTCTTGGGAAGATGTGCGACCACTCACCCACGAGCCGCGTACTCACGGGTGTCTTTATACCACATGCTGTGGGTAGCAATCGCTGCTTCTTTCTGGTCTGTAAGTTGGAAAAAAACCTAAATAACCACAACTGCATAACACCAAGGCCAAACTAATAGAGCCCGTGTCTCTGCTAGGCTCATTTCCAGCAGAGACCGCAGGCAGGGTGAGCCTGTGCCTGCAAGACCCACCACCCATCAGTGTCACCAGAGAGAAAGGCCAACTGTGTGTCACACCCTGCACCCACAGCACAAAGGGCAGGCTCTAGACACTGCAGGCTGCCCACAACATCTCCTTTTCCCTTCCATTTTCTACCTTTCTCCATGGGCAACACGTGCTGTAAGTGCAGCACTGAGTGATGCAGGAGAAACAGCCTAAACACACTCCCTCTTCTCAAGAAGATGAAGAGCCTGCATGTTGCTGGAAGTGAGATTTGCCACATGCTCATCAAATTTGAATCCTCCTGGAACTGCAACCCAGGGACCCAAGTAGCAGAGGGTCATTGAAGTAAAACTCCTCCGTGCTCAGGCATCAGCATCACTGTCCATATTACACCACTCACCCTTCACAGTACCTACTCCTCTTTATCGCAATTCCTTCTACTTCACAGAAGAAAGCAGAAACAATACTTTGTTAGCAAGTACAACATAATTAACAGAGTAATAAAGATCAGAACCATTGCACACTGTAAAATCTTTGCTTGGTTTTAAAGGACTTTTTTGACTATTAATGACAATGTGCAATGAGGTCTGCAGCAGCATGGCAGTGCTAGAAGTGGGTCATCACCGCAGGATTCTTCGCAGCCAATCTATTCAGGAATGTACAATCCTACAAGCTTTTCCCGATCAACCCCTGTGCATAAAAATACAGGGAAGACACAGCATCTGTGAGGAATGAACAAAGATCCACACAGACTGAAAATAATACAGGCAGTTGTTATATATATCTTACAGGGCATTCACTACCAGAAGTTCTACTTTTATATGTAACACAAAAAATGTAATTATCATTTGATAAGGAATGTGCTAGAGTCATTCCTCAATCGGACTGAACACACAGTTCTGCACATGCTTACGCTGCTGTGGGAAAACTGCACACACTGCCCATCTCTGAAAAGTAAGTTTTCACATGAGAGAATCTGCAATGAGAAAATAAGTCAATTGTACCTTAGCAGATCAGGAAATCCTCTAACAATCTCTTTAGGACAACTACTTTGAATCTGAAGCCTCTTAAGCCTGAGCAGAACAAAATTATTTTAAAGACGATCTTGGTATTTGCATTCTGATGTTGTTTTAGAGGTCTCCATGAGAAAACAAAACCACGACAACAAAAGGAAAAAAAAAAAAAAAAGACCAAACCAAAACAAACAAAATGCAAAAAAATCCCAACAACAAACAAAAAAACCACCCAAACAAAACCAAACAACACACCCACACCCACCCCTCCCCCAAAATAAAACCACACAAAACAATCAAACAATAACAAAACCCCAAAATCCCAAAACCTGAACACTGCCTGCTGTCCTACATCAGGATCAGCAAGCACCAGTTCAGCTACTAGGCAGATTTCTCACACAACAGATCTTCCTTTGGGGAGAGGGAAAGCTTAGAGAAGTGGCATATCAAATGATGATGCTGACATGTAATTGTGTGACTGTGCATTTCATAAACAATTGGGAGACTGGGTACAGTAATCCAGTAATACAGTAAGCAGCCAACAGCCACCACATCCTCAGCAAGAGCATCTGCTCTCTGCACAGCACACAGCCGCTCCCAACAGCGGGCATTCTCATGCCACACGCAGCATCTTAACCCTGCAGGCTCCTGTCATGAATCTCTCCTAGATGGGGATGCAGTAGTTAGAGAGATTTGGGTAGCAATAAATGATGTGATTGTTCCTTCAGTAATAAAATCTCATTTTTAAAGATGAAGAAGTAATTCAGGAGGGTCCAAAGGTTTAACTTTTAATTCCCTTTCACTTGACTGTTCCCAAGGGAAATTCCGCTTCAAAGCATCAGTATTTCAGGCACCTGAATCAATAAGCCTCTGCTCTGAAATAGGCGATAGCAAGGGAATACACTATCCCCATTGCTTTTAAACACACACATCCTTATCCTGCACATACTGCTACTGGCAAAGATATGCTACAGTAATGTAACAGATTGGCTTTAAATTTACAATGGAACAGAAAATGCAGCTAGTGATGACACAACCCTGCTCCCAGGCTTTGGTATTATAACCAGGTGGGGAAGGGAACCTTCATGCTAGCCCAAAAAACTAAGAAAAGACTTTTATGGCCACCACTTCAGTTAAAACAGATTTTAGCTTGAAGGAAAAGATTCAGCTGGAACTGAAGTCTGGAATTTCCAAAATGCCTTTTGCATTTATTAAAATATTACTAACATTGGTAGAAAAAATAACCAATCAGCTCCCACAGAAGGCCAAGCTCATTTAAAAGTTGTTAAGAAAGTGTTTCAGCAGGAGAGGTACAAATGTAACTGTCATGAGACGCAGGAGCAGTGTCCTGTAAACATCCTCCAAAATATCACTAATTGCTGCAAATGCTATTTCTGAAGTCTTAGATTCCACTTTAACATCTAGGCTGTAGTACAAGCTTCTGAATCAAAACAACACAACTACTGCAACAACCCTGTGCAGGGCTTATCTTTTGAAATCCCAGATCACTGCAGGACAGACAGTACAGACAGGTGGCCTCCATCAGCTCAGTGATGTTAATCCTGATGAAAAAGCTGGGAAAGGCCTGCTTCTCACCACGTGCTACCTGCTGCTCCCAAACATACACACAACCATAGCGTCATTTTGGCACCAATCTTGGTTTTATATTTCTACCTTTATCTGGAAAATTTTACGTTGTGTTCATCAGTAAATGAAAAAGCAGTAGCTGAAGTCACTGGATTTATAGCAAGAGACAACTAAATACCCTAACTTATCTTATTGCTGGGAAATTTCCCTTTTTAACAGCTGCTTCCCCCTTGCTAATGTAATCCCATTCCTCCATCATCCCACCCTGAATAATCTCCCCCCAACCCTTCCCTGTTTATAGACGTTCAATAATCACAGGCTTTCATGTTCCCCGTTTGCTGTCAGTTATCCAAATGATACAAATTTAGCCCCTTTGATCTCTCCTCATGCATCAGTCCCTCCAGGCCCCTAATCACTTTTTTCACTCTTCTCTGAACTCCCTCCAGTAATGATGCGATTCTAATCCTCTGAAAGGAGAGGCTTTTGGCATCAGTTCTTCACACAGATGCAAGCAAACTAATTCAGAGACTTCACAAGCTCTGTGCGTAGTACTGTCACCAGCCGTGACACTAAAACAAAGATCAAATTGTCTCATGAACACTAGAGATGCCAGAAGCTGAAAGAAAACATACTGAAAATGAGAGCGATTAACTGATCAGCACTTTATACAGCCATCAGGATTTTGTGTGAGTAAAAGCCACATTTGGGGGACAGGCACAGTTGTCTGCTGGATGCTTTGAAGAAGCCAGGGTGACAGTCCCATGAAAGGTCCCTTCCAGCCCAAACTGTTCTGTAACTCTATGATTCTGAGATAAGTAACTAAATCCTGAGACTCTATGTTCACTGAAGAACAAAACCATCTTAATAAACTTCATGAATTTCCAACAGAACAGCCTCTCTGTGATATTTTCCATGTTCATAGTTCACTGCTCATAAGGCTCAGAGGACCCCAATCCTCTCTGAGCTTTTACATGAGTCAAAGTGTTTATACAACACCTCTGCCACTCCCTCTATTTCCCTGTATACTGTTTGCTACACAGCAGCAGTCCTCACTATTTGAGATGATTTTCCTTTGTGCATTTTCCTGTGAGCACATAAGCAAACTATGACAAACTGACTCTAATTTGATGAGTAAGTACTCTTTAAATCCTTTCCACAGATTGCTGCCTGATTTGCGTATTCTTCACTACAGTTAAGAGAATACATTTTCTGACAAAGGAAAGTACCTTTATCAGAATCCACAGAACTCTGCCTGTTGCAGAAAACTTCCCATTTTATGCACAGTGATTACACAAGGTTTCTAATCATACTGGACTTACATGTACTCCAGTCTGATGGGCTGCCCTCTCACAGCTGGATCCCATGTGCACACCACCACTTCTCTGGGTAGGATGCAATGCTCCTGCCTTTTCACACACCATGGGAAAGCCAGAAGCCTTATGCAAAAAACAGATGACAGAAACAGCTCAAAACACTGCATTTCGATCATTAAAGGGTATCGCAGTAAGAGAGACAGCTTCTGTTGGCCACAAAGTTGTTACATCCAACAGCTACATGCCTGGAAGGGCACAAGGTACTGTGCTGCAATCGCAGAGGAAATGGAATTCATCAGAGCAGGATTCCAACCAGAAAAATGCTGACGGAAGCACAGCAACAGGACTCGCAGCAGCAGCTGGAGCCGCCATCTCAGCGCCAGTTTAATGGCCACTGGTGATGCGTATCCATGGCAGCAAAGGCTGCAGTGGAACTGCTGCCTGAGAAAGGATGGGTCTGATCATGGGAGGACTGGGAGACTAAACAACAAATGCTCCAGCTGCAGCAGTCTGTCTCTCTCCCTTCTGTGTTTCTAAACAAGGGATTCAAATAGAAATGAAAACCCTTTTGAAACTTGGTTCACAACAAAGTCAGGTTGTGAGCCTCAGCACCGCAGACCATTCCATTCAGATGAAGGCACAATCAGGTGCAGGGCTATAGTGTAAAACCCCTCAGATAAGAACCCCTGAACATGTTCATGCAATTCAGGGACAAGTGATTTTAATGCAGCTCTAAGTGATCTTTTGCACAAGTCAAGAGCTTCAGTGCTGTCTGCACCCAAACCACCTAACAAGCCTGCACTGAACACCTCAAAGGATTCAATGCTGTTTAAATAAGAACGTTCTTTTTTCCAATTAAAATAAGTTTCAGGCAAGGAAATGCTTGGAACCCACATTTGTCACTGGACACGGCGAGTCAAATGGCATTAAACACACAGGCAAGTGGGGACACCTCCTTGTACACCTTCTCTGATTACCAAAGACCCAGACAGACCTGGGATACAGCTTCACGTTAAGATAATTATAATTTTGACACTTGGTACAAATAGCACTAGACATATTCTGTCTCCAAAGATACAACTAGTACACCTGTGCACACAGCATAGATTACCTAGAGTGAGGTCTGGGTTTTCTAGGATTTCCTATGGAAGCTCCAGTTTTTGCACAAAAGTGAATAGGTCAAGCACCAGCCAGACTGTGAAGATTCTAATAGTCTTGCTGATAATGTCTCTGGAGATACCTCCAAGATCTGGGGTCATGTATACTGCAGAGAAACAAAGAGCGTACAGGTTAGCATAGCTAAGAGGAACATCTATAATGGGGTGAATCCTAGTTTTAACTGCTTATTGGAACAAAAACATTAATCGGTCAACGCTGAGATGATTAATGGGATGAGATTAAGGTTAAAACTAGAAAATCTATTAACCTGTTTAAGAAATAAATGTTGTATCTGGCAGGTCATCAGTCTTTCAAACCTCAAGAGCTTCAGTGCTTCAAGCAAACAGGAGACTGACTCACACAGCCAAGAGCTCTGGGCAAAGACTGAGCTGTGGTTGTCTTGCCACATCAGAAGCCATGCACCTTCTCCCTAAACTAAGCGGGGTATGCCACAGACCACCACTTTAGCTTCAGCTGCATCAGAGAGGACATAGCACAACCATGGTGTGAGGTGGAACTTGCTGGGGGGTAAGTCTGAGCTAGAATGTGGTTGCTACATAAAACAGGAAGCAGAAAAAAAAAAGTACATTAAAAAAATCAGCAACGGGAATGGCAGATTCAAACTCATGTCTACATCATAACAACTATGAATTCAGCTTATAACAAAAGTTTCAGTCAGAAAACTAAATTCAATCAGCCTGACTGTTCTAGTCTGTGTATATGCTTGTCAGTCAACTGTCACACTTATCCATTCACTGTGTGTTGTGAGAATAATTTTAAATAATTTTAATTATGTCTCAGAAGAACGCATCCTCTCAAAGAAACGCACAGTCCACCTGCATCTTTCAGTCTAATTTCCCTTAGGAAAATATCTTTCTAATGCATTATTTCACATCAGACACCCTACTACACAGAGCAGCTCTCCAGACTGCAGGAACTGTTACAAGTTCGGTGTTTATCACTCCCCATGTCTTAAAGCCACATACAGAGCCAGTCAGTACTGTGAGAGCACAAAGACAACATATTCAGACATGCTGAACCATTGAAATGAGAAAAATGATGGAGGTGCCAGGGGTCTAGTACTTGAAATGCAGATGTAGGAATACCAGGAACATCATCACCTCATCAAAGAACGCAGCTCCATGTACAACCCAGACATGGAACTCCACAACAATCCACACACACTGATGAGAATGCACAGTTACAAGATTATAATGTAAAAATATGGTTGGATAACCAGAAGCAAATAGCAATAGAGCATCCTGCACTTTTCACAAGTGACTAGAGGTTGTCATGCTTGCTGGATTTTGAGGTGTGAGGGGAAAAAAAAAAAAAAAAAAAAAAGTCCAAAAGGTGTAGCTTTAAGTGTTTACTTTGAGACTTATCACAGAGGGTTTTCTTAAACAGCAGAACTAGAATATGAAGAAATAACAGGAAAGCAACCTAAGGAGCTGCCAGTCCTGACCAGATAGCCTCTGCAACTTCTTTTGCACCCCCTTTTCGGTAGGACTGTCAAGCATCTTACAGACAGCACCATCCAGAAGACATAACAGTTGCCAATGCTTCTGTGATTTGGACTCTGGAAAAACAGAATAAAATGACAACAATTCAAACTGCAACCAGGGGTCTCAATATTAAGCATGACTGTAACTAGATGATTACAATCACAATGGCATCAATACCTTGTCACGGGTAATACTGGACATATGTATTTTTGCTGCCAAGACCCTTGTTCTGCAGCAGTGGGAATCAAAACGCTTTCCTCCTCTCCTGAGAGTGCATTAATGAAAACTAGGGAAAAGCTAAAGTCATTTCTGAGGAAATTGCCAGTAGGAATAGCTCTGGACTGCTCTTTAGCAGAATTGTAAAGAATTTACCCTGCCTTCCTTCTTTACTTATGTATCACATACTAAATGCTCTTCTTACAAAAAGTGCTTATTAGTCACCAGACTAATGAAGCACATGGCTGACCTCAGCAACAAGCCTCCCCACACCAGCTGGCTCCTCCACCCATGGCAGTTTGATGCAGCTGCCATCATTAACTTCCCAGGGAGAGATCTTCCACTTTGCTGCAGACCAGATGACAGCCTGGTTCACACACATTCCCTGGGTACCAATCACAGCTGCATTTGTCAGTCCTTCAGGCTGCCCGGAAAGGTTGACACCAAAGCTCCAGCGAATTTCACCTCCTGAGCCAGAAGGGCTGGTCATGGCTCCTAGCCTGACCCTCATGCAAGGCAGGCCAGGACCACCTGCCAAAGCACCGTGACACTTGGCTCAGCTCCCATGCCTCTTCTAGAAACATACTCTTGATGCAAAGCCACCAAGAACAAAAGAACAAGTCACATCCCTACAAAACTTGCTCAAATACTTCTTTATTGATAAAACTGTACATTTTTCTATCTGAAATGAAGCTTTCAGTCACGAGCCCTTGTTTTGCCTTATCTCAGGAAAACATTGTTGGATGGCAAGTGACTTCGCAGCACAAACTCTTCAGCACCCAAGCATACGGCAGGACTGTCACATCTGGAGCCTTTTCTATGGAGTCAGCAGAAGTGCCAAACCCCGAGATGGGAGTTGTAAGCACAAACACAGCACTGCCTTCAGCCCAAAATACCTTCTCTTCACAAAGTCACTCCATATAATCCTGTCAGCTCTGCCCAACTGCAGGTCAAGAGTCATGCATGGTGCTACAGTCCAACACTGCAACCAAACATCTGAGTAGGTGAGACAACTACAGTGTAACTGCTCCACTGAGTATCACGCCTTGTAATCCAAACTGTCCATTCTTGCTTGATCACAGCATGGAAGGAGAAGATATGAATGGAAAGAAGGGAATAACTCTCTGCTTATGACAAGCTGCATTACACCAGGCACGTGAGGAACCTGTAAAGACTATGCACTACTCATGTTCCCTGACAACAACCTGCAGTGGGGTGACCCTGGCCAGCAGCTAAATACAACACAGACACTCTCCCATTCAGCCCATGAGTGGGACAGGAAAGATAAGAGCAAAAGCAAGAAAACTGGTAGGTCAAGATAAAAATAGTTTAATCAGCAGATAGAGAACAAAAAGCAAGTGATGCAAAGGTAAACATTCACCACCTCCCACAAGTGTACCAATGCCCAGCCAGTCTCTGAGCAATGGCTGCCTTCCCAAAAAAGCCCTCCCCTCAGTTTCCATTGCCAAGAACGATGTGATAGTGCATGGAACATCGCTTCAATCCATTTGGGTCAGCTGTGTCCCCCCCAGCCCACCCCAGGGACAAAGTGAGAAACAGAGAAGGCCTTGATGCTGCACGATCACTGTTCAGCAACAGCCAAAACACTGGCTCGTTATCAACACTGTTCTGATCACAAGTCCAAAGGAGTACCATATTCCATCCAGCCAAACCCAACACATAGCCCTGTGCCAAACCAGCACAACCACATGTAGCTCACCTATCACCCACAGCACGAATGCTGTGTTTTTCATACATCAAAAAAACAAAACCCCCAGACACTTAGTTACTTACTTGTGCTAGCTACAAATGAAGCTGATATGACATAGATTGTTCAGGATGTGAATGGCTTTAAACCAGCCTTCCTACCTGGTATTTGTGCAGTTAAATACAGTCAAACACGGGCAATGAACTCACATGGTACTGAGCACATCAGAGCACAAAGTGTAAGCTTCAAAGGCTGACCCTTTGGGATGAAGCAAAAGCCCAAAAACAACTGTGGCTTTTGGGAACTTTACATCTCTCCCACTGAGTGCCTGTGCAAAACAGTCTTTCACTGCATTTCTTTACCCACCGAAACACAGGTCTATTCACTCTAACCACTGTGCACATCCATGTCCAGAACAACAGCCCTCCAAACCGTGAGGAGAGGGCTTCATAGGAAAAAGGCTGCAGAAGACAGTAACTGGGCCACTGGAGCACGTCTGTACTAATTATCCCAGAGTGTCCCTTTGCTATGTAACCAAGGAAGAAAGTGTATCAGGCTTCAGCAAAGCCATCTTCAGCAGCTTATGAAACACTTCTCTAAGCCATGATGCAATTAGCTGCCAAGAAAGTGATGAGGCAAGCAGAATTAGGAAGCTATAACAAATCAAATATATAATCCTACAGCATTTACATTTAAGGCAGATGAACTGTTTATAACTCAAAGTGCTGTAGCATGTTTACAATTTTATTTCATAAGATCTAGATGTCTTATCCCCAAAGCAGGACAAATGAAACAATTCAGCTTCAAAGCCAAAATGGGAAAAGATTCAAAAGAAGGTGCAGCTCTCCAGAGCTTCCTGACCTAGGTGGTAACATCTGCCATCCTGAACACCCATCGCACCCCCAAAGCCATTGTGAAAATTCAGAACCATTAAAGAATCACAATTACCCCAGAAGTTCTTGATCAGCTTTCAAGAAATTTGAGTAACGTTTGCTACAGAGATCACCATGTTCCAGAAACACTTTTGCATAAGAACAGGGGTGCACGAGCTTCAACATTCTTGATGCAACATCTAGTCAACTGGCAAAGAAAGAAAAGCAACTTTGTTGTTGTTAGATGTTAAATGATGATAAATTGTTAAAAAGAGGCTTGAAATCATGTCTATCACCTCAGCACTTTGGTTTGGCTGAGCACTGAGCCAAACACCAAACAGTACACAAGAACCAAACTAGAAACTGTTCTTGAAGTTAATTTACAGTATAAACAGTCTATCCCTTGCCTTAACTCTCTAAATTGTAATTGTCAGAATGCTATCTTCCCCAAGGTTGTGTATTATCCTGTAAGAGAACACCAAGTGAGCTCTTTTGAATCGCCAAATGGTACAAAATTTCCATTATCCTAAAAGTCTCACAAGACACTAGCTTTTTAAAAAGCAATAGTGACACAGGATGAGGAAAAAAATGGTCATTTCTGGACATTTCTATAGACTCTGAAGACTTCTATAGGAGTCTATTAAAAAACCAAACACAACACATCACTCCCACTCCAAAGAAAAACAAAACAAACAACCACCAAAAAAGCCCACCCCAAAAGCCACCAAACAAGCAACAACCAAAAAACCCAAGCAAACACAAAAAGTCCTGCTTCTTTCTTAAAAGACCTGGCATGACAAGGTCCAAAGCTCAACCTACAGTGTCAGAAAAAGAACATCTACTATTCACCACTAATGTCTTCAGCAGTCCTGGCACAAAAAAGGCAGGGCAGACCCAGATCCAACAGCAATCAAAGATGACAGGAATTCCTCTGCTAACTTATTCGAGTTCTACATTGGACTGCTGGGATGAAATTGCTGATAGTAATTGCTCAGAAGATTATGTCATTTAGCAAGAAAAGCAACACAGAAAATGCTTTTAATTTCTCCCAGCTAGACAAAGTACGGAATAAATGCTTAAGAAAAACATGTGAAAGTGACACCAGTACTCAAAAAACTCATCCTCGTACAACCCACTGCATTAAGATGCGTGATACACTGTGACCTAATGCTGAAAGATTTTGCTAATTCTAACAGCTGGCCCTACCAACCTTCGCTACGACAGAACCCTGCGACAGGCAGGCTGGATTCCTCCCAGAGCTGCAGAGCAGGTCACACAGTCTGTAGCAGCAGCCACACCGCGCATTTCAAAGCATCAGGTACTTGTTCAGAGTCATCAGAGCTGAAGCACAGCTGGGGCTTATGCCCATATGGTAAATTTCTCTCTTTAATGTAACTTTGATACCGAGATGCGTTAAATCTTTGATTTTGTTGGCAGATGCTGACCGTATCTGCCTAACCTCTGAAGCCTGCTGTCTGACAGTTTTAATGCACTTTGTAATGGATGAAAAGGGAAATGACAGCTTTTGGCTCACTTTCAAGCACATTTCTTCACTGCAACATACCCTACAGCTCAATCTGCTTTTCATACAACCTAAGAAATCTATTCTTTATTGTGTTAATAATATCTGGTGGCATACTGAAGAAAACAGGAGCTAGAGAGGAATGCTTACTGAGGGAGCTACTTTACTTCCTGAAAGAAGATGTTTTCTTCTTTCCTTTAATTTAAGCTGCATTGATCCGACCTCGGAAAATCCCAGATAGAAGTTACACATTACTTCAAAACAATTTCTCAGCTCTTTCTACATCAAACAGTTTACCCCCAGACATTTCAAGAAGAGCAGCTATGTTAACAAGAAGATAGTGATCCAAGTGTCAGAGGCAATTTGCATGGACTGCTGTCCAAAACAATACCTCCAAGGGCAGAGGGACTGTATTCTTATACGTGAAGCAAACCATCCACACAATCACAAAATGATTTGGGTTGGATGGGACCTTACAGATTATCTCATTCCAACCTCCCTGCTGTGGGCAAGGATACCTTCTACTAGACCAGGTTGCTCAAAGCCCCCTCCAACCACACACCTCCTCTGGAAATTTCTAAATCACCTTCTCTGTCTGTTCACCTATTTCATAACACTGTAGAGAAACACAGGTTAGAAGAGATCTAACGAGGTCATTAATTCGATTCTCCTTTGTCTGTTTGTCAGCCTCAAGCTAGTTCTCTTCATCCATGTACGCAGGTCCCAGTGATGAGACATACAGATGGTGCAATGCTGAAATAATTAGAGGGGGCAGGAGGAGAGGCACAAAAACAAAATAACCAGTTGGAAATGCAGAAAGTACTGTAAACAACCTAGGAGCCTACCATAGCTGCATCTGCCACAAGCAGTTTGATTATCACATCAGCGATTACAGAAAATACCAAGGTGCAGTATATATCCAGGTCATTTGAGCTACTCTCCATTTCCAGTGGACATAATTCTGTAAGTAACCAGATTTTGTTTAGTACCCAAGCAAATTGGAACAGAACAATCTTAAAGCTTCCCTATAAGAGTAAGGAAATTCTCTGAAAAAATTTGTTACGGACATCGACAGCAAACTGGGACACATCTCTTTTTGGAGACAGCAAAGAAAACGTTTAAGTGATTCTGTTGAAGATGTAGGTTAAACTTCAACAGAATCTCATAAAATGAGAAGTCTAGTACAAGATTCTCCTTCCTTTTCTACAGGCTGCTATGTGAAGCTCCATCAGTCCCACATGGACTGAGTTTTGTTGCTGACCTCTGCTCTGGTCATGGAGCATGCTGTCATCATCAGGACTCTCAAGGTGGGGAAGAAGGCATTGAAGCTTCTTGTTGACACATCTGGAAGCCTACCAGTTGTTCTTTACTCATCCTTAAGTCTACAAAAAGTTACTGCCTCTTTTGTGTCCCTGAAATAGTCCTGGAGTCTGAGCTTAATTATGAATCTCATTTTACTTTATGAATGTCAGCCAGGATGGTAAATGCTGTCTACAGCATCCATTTTACAGCAAGGGCCTGATACCTTACGCAGGCCTAGAAGCCAGTGGCAGGTCAAAGAGGACCATTAGAAGAAAAACAGCCTAATCTAATTCAATAATAGCTGGCTGTAAGAGTGGCCATTTATTTTGCAAGACTTCCTGTCTAGAAGATAATAGAATAAACAGAGACAGAGATTTAAAAGAAAACTGCTTTTCTAAACACAGAAATGGTTCAGTTATGAAAAGTCTGTCTTTCTGTCCATGGGACTCCAACCAACCACCGGTGAGGAAAAGACTAATGATGGAAGCTGTGTTCCAAAGTCTGTTGCTTTTCAAAGTCCTGTAACTCTAGTGTCTTAATGGTAACAGGACTCGTGGCTAAGGAAGTGCCCACTATGCCAAAACACATAGCTCTACGGTCCCTGGGTACTTCACAGGTGTTATTAAGAAACCAGAACTCCCACTGCCAAGAAGGCACTAGGGACATGCCAAGGAACTAGTAAATCTGGGGAGAGAAGACCCTGTGGCATGCATTCCATGTTGTGGCAGACTGGCAATAGGGTTTCTCTGCCCAGATATGCCAAGTATGGGTCTGTATCTGAGCAAGAGCTGAAATTCAGAACCCAGAAAGTCACAAAAGGGCTCTCCAACCACAACAGATTAACATTCTTATGGAAAATGGGATGGTGCCAAGTCATAACAGTCTCTGTAATGTCCTAATTAACATGAATAACACAGCTGGATACTTTATGCATCAGGCTTCTAAGTCCCTCCTTCCTGCCATTTAAGAGTAAAAATAGTGGAATGTTTTATGGAGATTAATTCATGGCTACTTTGGTGTGATTCCACTTTAAGAGCAGGCAGAAGTGCCAGCCCCCTGCAGCCATCCATATGGGAGGCATAGGGGTAGGCTGCCTTAGTGGTGTCTGCTGAAGGAAGTTACAAAACAGCAGGTTTGTCAGGAAAATGTGGATACTTAGCAGAATATCAGTGGAACTACTTTTCATTCCATTCCAAACTTGGGTTTCAAGGTAGATGAGCTGAAATCATCACCTGGCAGATTACAAGATAATCATAACGGAAAAGAAAACAATATTGACAATGTAAAAAGAAAAACACAAAACATTCTGAAAGAAAACCAGCATGGTTTACTAGAAGATCAGACAGTTGTTTTATCACTCCGATGGCAGTTCAGTTCAAGTATATTTTCGCATGCTTCTTTACAAATGCGTAGCAACTGAATTAATTTGAGGAGGCAGCAGCTGCCAGAATTGCACAATTTTATTTAGTCCTGTAGCAGGAGAGCTCTCCAAGAGAAGTTCCCTGACCAACAGTCCCCACGCAGCGAGGTGACCCCCAGAGCTTCTCAGCCACTTTTACCCCACAGAGTCCAGGGCTTGCGTCCTCCACACAGGACGTGTGCTCAGAGGTGTAGCAGATGCACATTCCTGCCCAAGCCAGACCCAAGGCAGGCTGGTGTAGGGCCATGCCAAGTATCTGTCCTGAAGCCTCCCCGACAGCAGCACCGCAAAGGCTCTTCCTCTGCCTGCTGGGAGCCAGCCTGTCTGTGCTAAGCCAAATGCAACCTGGCTTCAGTCTGGGTGTCCCTGCCTTGACACCTTTGGCTTACAGGGTAGATGTAAACAGCTCCCCACGCCCCAGCCCCAGCCCAGAGCGTGGGACAATGGCAGTGTTTCTCTGGATCACCTTGAGCCACGAGGCTGCACATTTGGGGAAGGAGCCTGAGCTATGCTGCACAACTCACACAGATTTAATAAATACTCCAGGATGAGTGCTGCCACCATTTTAAACTCTGGCTTAGCAAAGAGTAACAGCCACACAGAGGATTCCAATTAAACTGGTGACACAGGCAGGTATTTTATTATTCATAAAGTCCTGGTTTTCTCAGCACAGGAGAAAGCAATCAGTGACTATTTCCCTATCCATCACTTCAAACCTTTTTAAGCCACCATCCCAGCAAAAAATCCTCACCATCCTGGGCTTCAGCTAATATCCCACACTAGGCATTTCTCCAGCCTAGTTTTGGACTAATCCTTTCCCGCTCCTTCACATGAATGCTCTCCTCCCCACATGGCCGGCCTTTGCGCCAACACGAGCTCTGTAACGCGGCGCCAGGCGAGGACGGCAGCCTGGCCGAGAGGCGGGCTGCAGGTGTCCGAGCTGCCTGCACCCCAGCCACTTCTGATTCCGTGTGTGGGCAAAGCAGGTTCATGTCCTCTCCACGCAGGGGGAGAACATGTTGTACTGGCCTAGAAAAGGCTGTCTAGTGGCATCCATTTCTTTGTCCCATTTATTTACTTTGTTATGATGTTCTCCAGCACTGAAGAGGCTTCTTACCCATAGAGCACACAAACCACACAAAGTTTGGCTTTGTCTTGGCATCCATGGTTACCAGAACACATATGTACAACATACGTGTCACACCACTGCTATAAGGATTAGGTTCTTACCTTTGCTGAGTATGACATCCTCTTCTTTCACCTTCACCTACATCTAACTTTCTTTAGGTGCTTGTGTGCACTCATTTTTAATCTTTTTTGTCAGCTTTTGAAAAAACAGACCCAGTTTAAGAGAAGCTTCATGCATGTTATTGATTTTTCTTCTAAACGAAACAAAGCTTCAGTAGAAATTCAAACAGATGAGCAGGATTAAAATGGCACTTTCAGATATACCAGAAAGTTACAAAGCCCATTGACAGTAATGAAGGAAGACTGCATTAATCTCCTGAATTCAGATGCTGCAACTAGAGCAATTCCATTTCTTAACAGGAACAAATTAAGACAATTTCCCTTGCAGAAATTTTCATAATTACAAGTAATTATCTGCTACTCTGAAATTCTCCAGTACAGCACTTACTGCAAAGAATATTCCTATCAAATGTTCTATTTAGGCAATACAGGATAAATTGTTTCTTCGTGAATCGTATGTTGCCATCACAGTGATTAACCCACAGTTCTGGTCTGCCAGAATATACATCTATCTTTGATAACAAGAAGTATCACCAATCCCTATCTGATGACCCAACCATTAAGCTATTATGAAAGCCTAAAAGATACAGACTTCTAAAAGTAAGAACGAGTATGGCAACAGCTGCTGCAGCATTTGTAAAATCTGTATAAATTCAAACAAAATACCAGAGGTTACAAGAAACTAAGCTTTGTATCTGTTGTTCTTGTGCATAAGGCAAACATAATGTCACTTACTATTTTTCATAAGCAAACATTCACGATCCCACATACCTTGTCACCAACCATGCAAGCAGAGTCTGCTGGAGTGCTGCTGCCTCTCTCTGCACATCTCTGCTGCCATATAATATCCCCACCTATGCTTTACTCCTAATCCTGTGCTGCTGCAGCACAGATGGGGGCTCCAGCAGCACAGCAAACCAGAGCCAGCTCTAAGCCCATCAGCAGAGATAGTATTCACTCAACTTCTGCAGTGCCTGAGAAATCAATGATGGACTGAGTTTGCTCACAGTGCATCTTCCAAGCATTTTACAGCATCGGTTTTCAAACAAAGCTTATTGTAGCTCATGCTCTGCCCAACAGAGAAACAGTATTTTCAAAGGGCTAATCTTTACCACACTGAAAGACCCTACTCACAGACAGGTGGAAGTCAGTCACCCATGCAGCAGAACATCCCAAAACACAAGTACTAGAGATGACAAAAGGCAACAGCAATCTGATAGCAAAGAAGAAAATCATAATGTTTTTTCTCCATCAAAACTACAAACAAACAAAAAATAATCACAAGGGCACAGCCTTCAGAAATCTTTAGCAAGCAGGCCTCCTGCAGTCAAACTCTGTAAAGCTTTGGAGATAACATTTACCCTGAGAAGTCCAAAAAACAAAGCCCCGTGACTGGCAGGTAGTTCAGCTGCAGAGCCCACATCTCCTCGGACCTGCCAGCTTTGGAAGAAGATTCTTCATTCCTGGTCGCTGATGAAGGAATGCAGGACAGCTCTATCACTCTGCAGAGGGATGGATTACCAGCTCAGACTGCTATGAATTCAGGCATAACATCATTCCAGAGCCAAGTATTGTATGGCCTTAAATGGAAAAGATCTCCAATATTTAACAGGTCAGGAATACTATCCATTTTTGTTTATTTAAGCACATAAGAGGGTAGATTCAGATTTTAAAAGCCTCTTAAGAAATATGAGATAAGAAAGGTTACTGTGAATGCTTTTAAGTACTCTCTGGTAAGTGCCAGTTATAAAACTGGGGGTAAAAAAGCAGGGGTGGGAAAGGAGGCAAGAAAAAATTAATTAGAAAAAAATCCATTTACTTATTTTCACCTATTGTGAGAAGAACTCTGCAAAACAGCTTTCATTTCATTTTCCAGCTTGGAAAAATTAGAGCAGTTGCCACATCAGTAAATCCTGATGTAACAAATCCCACTACGGCCCAGAACCTACTGATCTCTAAAGAAGGAACCTAAGGGTCAAAGAAGTTCATGATCCTTTGCAGGAACTATCAATGTCTTGCAAATATTTCTCAGTCCTTCTGTTGAGTAGCACAACTCATTTCACCCTGCAGCAGAGAGGCAAAGGTTACTCTGACGCAAGCAGCCCACTCAGTTCCTGATGGAAAAGAACCCTACAACCCGAGACATTTTACAAGGATGCAATACAGATTTCATTCACCATATTTGCCCAACAGTGTTTCTGCATAACAGGCCACACGAGCACCATTAACAACAGGAATAAGGTCACAAAAAGATATTCTACTGTTTCTAATTAAATTAACAGAGATTGTCTCATGAACCCAAACACTTATTCAGACTCCACCTCAACTCTAAATTACATAGCGAGGAAACAGTCCCTCTCCATCCACGCAGAAGTTTCCCCAGATGAAGCAGCAGCCTGCAGAGATGGAGCCACAGATTGTGGCACATGGTTACGGGCTAAAAGGAAACCTAAAATGAAGCCTGAGCTTTTTAATCCTACTGTGCACTTCTTAAAAACAATGGTGACCAAGACGAAAAGCACCGTTACAGTCGTGAGCATCTTTTTAAAATCCTAACAGAGGACTATGACTTATCATAATAGTATAGATCCAGACTTCAAGATCACAATACAGATCTCAAGGAGTAAGTCATGACAGAAATACAGTCAGATATGGAGGAATTTACTAAGAGCGTATTCTTTTCTGTACTGAAGGAAAACTGAAAAAGCTATTTGTTTATAGAGGAGTTCGTATAAATGAATTAATCCCCTCACTGAAATGCTCTTGGTAAATATACGTAACTTTTGTACATCAGCAACAAAGAGATACTGCAGTTCATCACAGTGTTGTTACTAATGATTTATTAACCCCTCCATGAAATCTGCACCCAACACAGTCAGTGATTTCAGATTTTGTCCAGCGTTTAGTCATCGTAATTGAGTAGCAAATGACTGAGTAGCAGTTCTTTTTAGTACCTAAACCAGTTTCTGTTACCGTGAAAAATTCACCACATTGCCCCTGCATAAAAAAAAAAAAAGGTACATTCAATAAAATTGAAGCACTGCTTTTTTCACTCCTTTTTAAAGGAGTGCTCTCTCACATGAACTCCAGTATACCATCATGTGACCACAAGTATAATAGCTTTTTAATTACTATTATGCACACATAAAAGAATCTGCATTAGCAAACACCATCCAAGCCATTCTCTTCTTCCCTCAGCCAAGAGGTTGCAGCAAATCCTAGTCAATGATGGGTCAGAGTAGCCAGAGGCAAGTCTGAAGCAATGAGGTCCAGCCAAAAGCACCACAGCACAGACTGATTCATTCACCCAGGAGCCCAGCATCCCTAGGACAGCACGCATGGCACACCCATCCTTCCAGCACACCATACCCTGGAGCTGAAAGAAGCTTCAAAACCAGGTTATGATAATAGATGGAGTGGAAAGAAAGAGGTAATTCTTGCAGCCTGAGCCACTCAACAAATTAAGAGATAATTTATGCTTTTCAAAGAATAAAATCAATATAATGCATCAGCCATACCTGTATCCAGCTCATATATAATTTAATTACCATCCTCCTGAGAGTTTGTTCTTACCCTAACGCACCGGACATCTTATGCTTGAATTTTAGCCTGGCTTCCTGATGAAACAGGCTTACAGGGTGCACCAGCAGTCCCCTGTGCCCAGCTCTGACACCTTTTGGACCCACTGATGCTTTCCAGAGAAAAATATTCCAGTGTCAGTGACCACCACCCAGGCCACTAACACAGACCTTGCTCTGAACCAGCCACCTGCTAGACAGAGATGCAGGGGGAAGCTGGAGGGTTCAGAGGCAAGTCACTGAACTCCACAGGAAGAGCCTGTAAATAATAGTAATTTTCTGAACTTAGAAAAATACACATGGTTTAGAACAGAAAAAAAAATATAAATCAGTCACATGAGAACTCTTTTTTTTTTATTAGCTGAAGGCAAGATAATGCCTTTTGCACTACAGGTGATAGCTGTATCTTCGCATCACCAAAGACGCTCACTCCAGGTTTACACATAGAACTAATAACCTGCACACAATCCTATGCTGCACAGCTGAACAGCTGTAAAAGCAAAAATCCCATAATGAACAAAATACCTTAAACATTTACTAATTAAAGTCAAATGGGTAAAGCAAAAGAACATGAGTACAAATACAATAAATCCAACCAGACTCCTGATTCAGCACAGCAATGCCCACGTTCACCTTTTGTGCAGGCAAACCACTTCTCAGAAGTCACTTTCAGAAATGACCTACAGCTCTAAATGACCAAGGGCCCCCAGGAACGCTACCTACTATACTGCCTTTCAGTTTGGAGTCCTATTAAGAAACGGAGCAGCACTGCCTTCTAGAGCAGTTTGCACAAGTCATTTTCCTGAAACTGCTCTGTGCAGCACATGACTGCAACACTACAAAGGCACTTGGGCCAGGCCAGCAGAAATCCTGGCTAGCCTCACGTGAGAATGCTGGCAACACTGAGAAAATAACCTCTCTGCTGAGATTTTACTGGTACTACAGTTGAAAACAGAACCCATTCCAACAAGAACATAGTTTCCATCGCATCAGAAGCGGGAATTATTTTTTACTCAGCCTGTCTGCTCGACAGTTCAGATGAGTTCAGCTATGTCCTACACCCTCTACACAATCAAATCAACTCGATTGGGACACATATGATAATGCAGAGGAAAAAAAATAATGGTCTGACAGCGTGATTTAAGCCTAAGTGGGTGAGCCAATACTGCAGAGTGAATCCTGACACTCGAAACGGAATCTTCCAGAGCCGAGGAGTCCAGCCAGCAGCCAAGAATAATATTTCAGTGGTTCAGTCAATACTGCTGTAACCATGGCCTAGAGGGGTTTCCATAGCCATAACCACAGGAGTGACTGCACATTCAGTTGAAAATAGTAAAAACAGACATTTAAAAATCCATAGCTTGTAGACATCTTTAAACAAGTTTGAAAGAAGGCAGAGAGGGGCTCGAAAAACGCACTGATGAGCTTGCCCATCATCTATTTATCCTGGTGAAGACACAATGACTTGAAATAAGAACCCTTCTCACTAGAGGCAATTGCCTGCTTGAAAAAAAAAGGAACAGCTTCAGAACAGCTGAGAAGAGCAGCGGTATCAGTGACACAAAGCCTGATGGATTACCCAGAGCTGCAGAGACCGTACACACTCCAATCAGGACGTTCTAAAGCACCATTTATTTCAACGTGTAGCACTCAAAGTGGGAGATACTCTCATGGATTTCACATATGATTTCTATTTCTTCCCTGATGTAAAACACAGTATCACACATCACACTACAAAGAAAGACGGAAAGAAGGAGCCCTGCTGGTTCAAGCAGGTTTTTCCAAAAGAAAAAGAAAAAGAAAAGAAAAAGAATAGAGAGAGAGAAAATAAAAAAGTCTAATAGTCCGCAGCTGCCAGGAGCAAGGGGTCACTGCCGAGGAGGGGCGGCACGGCACACGCAGTTTGCTTGATTCTCCCCAACAAGAATGTCAATAAAAAGCACTGCCAAGGGCGCTGGAAGCGGCACGTCCTGCCCGGTATCGAGCCGGAGCCATCGTGCTCGGCCCGGCCCGGCTCGCCGCGCTGACCGGCGGCGGATGCCGCGGGCACAGCCAAGGCAGCGGCCGGCATAGGCGGCCGCCCCGGGCACGCCGCTACCGCCGGCCCCGCCGCTGACTGGGCTCCGCCAGCGCCGCTCCAGCCACGCAGCCATATTAGGAAGCGGCCCCGCAGCCAGACGGACGCCGGGGTCCCGCCGGGCCGGGCGGAGGGGACGACGGCCCCGCGGCCCGGCTCGGACCCCCCGGCGGAGCCAGCCACTTCTCCGCGGCGTCACGGGACGGGGGGGCGCGACCTGCCACGAGGGAACGAAGAGTTCGCGACGTCTCCCGCATCCGCCGGGGCGGCACCCGCCGGGGTACGGGACGGGACGCCGACCCCGCCGCTCCGCCCGCGGCTGCCGGAGCAGCCCGGCCCCTTCTCGTCACCCACCTTCTTCCGGGGCTGCCATTTCATCATATTTGTAGAGCAGGGACGCGGAGCATCAAGGTCGCGCTTGGGTGCCGGCGGCGAGCGCAGCGGGGCGGCAGCCGGCGGTCATGCTGCCCGGCCCCGCCGCCAGGCCCGCGCCGCGCTCCGCCGCGCCCGCGGGAGAGGAGCCGGCCCCGCCGCGCGGGCCATAGG
>JANIJG010010847.1:68435-85037 GCA_024611175.1 Megaceryle torquata | reverse complement strand
ATATTATGCTCTGAGAGAAAAGGCTGATCATGGCCCATGGTCCAACCAGTTTGGGACCTCTGCTATGAGGCAGTGTCCTCTAGCAAACTTGTTCTCCTTCTTACGATTAGCAGACTGTAAGTAGCTGAATTTGTGGAGTGACGTAGGGAAAGCAAGTAACTTGAGGGAAATAACTGCAACCCTCTCCCTCTCCTCCTCTTTTTTCTTTATTGGGTGTTTTCAGAGAAGAACTCTCTGTGTTTCAGAACATGGAGAGAAGGTTTAGAACTTTGAATAACAATGTATTGTTGGGACCCAGACTGCCTGCAGCATGTTTTTCTCCTGTAGGCTTTTGCACAAGTTTAAGGAGGGCAGCACAGCAGCCGATGCATTGTGGTTACTGGGTGAAAAATAGGTCTTATTCGTGTTTGTATATTCAGAATTTGGGAGATCGTCAAAGATGCGTAAGGGCTGAGACATGAGACTGAGATGTGTCTATGCATGGCCAGGTCACAGGGTAAAGTTTCTCATCTGGATACTCGAATATATATTAAAGAGATGCACTGTTCTCTGTCCAGCAGAGAACTTCCCGCTTGTCAAATAGGACCGCTTCCTATGCTGTTGGCATTCTTGGCCACCTGGGCCTCCGGCGTTTTCTGACACGTTTTCTCGGAAGTTGAAGTCCCATCAGAACAATAGGTAGCGATTGTGAAACATCTCCCAGCTGCTTATAGACTACTTAATCTACTTTTCTCACCACCTCTTCTCCCTCACCTACCCTTTCTGACAAGTTGGTAGTGCAGTTCCTAGGCAAAATGAGTTCTGAGAAGTGGGGAAAGGGAAAAAAAAATCATTTAATCTAATCCTCTCTGCCTATATGGGGCTGGCCTTTCTTTCCATGATGATCTTCAGGATGCTATTGTAAGGATGAAATATCTCAGACTGGAGAAATTTATCTGTGTGGTCTTTGGAAAGGAACAACTTCCAGCAAGTCTCTTGTCCTTTATTTTGTGTATTATAGACAATACTAAAATTGTCAACAGAAATAGCCTGGAATATTTTGGTTTCCCTTGGTTTATTTTGCTTTCTTTTCTTTTGCTTGGCAGCAACATATTTATCATCTTCTATGATACCTAATTCTAGAAAAAGAGCCATTGCTTTCCTTTATTTTCCTACAGTGCTTTTCCCATGAGGGTCTTTAGACCTTTGTTCTCAGATTGTTCTCTGCGATATTCATACCGAAGACCTGTGCCTTGCTTCACTAGAATTGTTTTATTCTCCTGATCTCCATGTCCATTTTGTCTCATTATAGCTCTTCTTGGTAAAAGTTGAAGGATAGAAGTTTTCTTGGGTATTGCCTGCTCAACACTGCAGCAGAAACCTTTAAGTGATGTTTTCAGTACCTTGAACTTTGGAGACTTTTTTTGCATATGTTGGTATGAAACTCTAAGTGAGCTCTCTTGATGGTCTTGAATTGATCATGAGTGGTGGCAGTTCCTGTGATACCTGTGCTCAGTGGAGTGTCAAATAGGAAGTAGCAGCTTCATGTTTCATCCTTCACCTTTGTTTTCTTCTCCTCTACTCATCCTCCACTCTCAAATGGCTTAACCCATTTGCTGTTGGGAACTTCACACTCTATGAACAAGCCACTTCAGCTTTTTGGATATTAGTCCTCTTGGCAATCAAAGCCTTCCACCCCAGTTATCTTTTCCTAGGATGTGCTGGAATCAGCTGCTAAATACAATATCTGTTTTTGTCCTTCCCCTTCCCCATTCAGCTCAAAGACCGTGAACACGTATTACTTTAAGTGTTTGTTTACAGCACATCCATCACCATGGCACAGGGACCCTCTTGGATCCAAAACATCCTGGCTTGCTGTATCTCACAACTGCAAGTAGTCATCTGTACTCTAATTGAAGGTGGGGAGCCATTTCTAGGCCAATTGTCCAAACAGACAAGCAGGGCCTTTTCCTGAGTCTAGGCTCCAACTTTGGACTCCACTTTTACACTCTCTTTCACACTCCTTTGGCATAAGACCTGGCTGATTACCAGGGTAGTGTTTGCAGTTCGTGATTTGAAAGATGAGATGGCTGAAATAAACACAGTGGAGTATAATTAGGTTCATGTTAGGTTAATGACTGGACTTGATGATCTTAAAGGTCTTTTCCAATCTATACAATTCTGTCATTCTATGATTATGTGCCGAAGGTTGGATCATATGCTCCAACAACCCTTTCTGGCTTAAAAATCTTTAGCCTCTGTATCTTCTGAAACAGTAAAATGACCAGTTCTAGTTTGTTTCATACTATTTTTTTAAGCTTAGCTTTAGATCTAATTTTCCTTTGGGCAAGAGAATATTGTCAGCACAAACATATAATTTTTGGAACAGCTGCATAGTTGTGATCTAATGTTGCAAGAAACAGAGAGGAACCCTTGTGTATGCACAAGAGAAACTAACTGGGCAAAAAAAGGAGATATGTACAGCTCATCATATGTATAGAGCAGACAAGAAACTTCTTGCAGGTAATGGACATCTGGAAAGCCATCTGTTTTTTACTACTTCATCCATAACAATTTGGGCTTGTGCCATCTAAAAATTTGCCCTACTCTGTTGCCAAAAGTCACTGTAGAAATAGTGCTAGGTAGAAATAAAGGACAGGCAGAGAAAGGACTGTTTTAAACATATATTGTAAATTTATACTCTATCAGCTAGGAAGAGAAGTTTGGATAGCTCTATCTCACTTGCTTTTCCATGTTTTTTTCTGTTCTCTGCCTCCATGCAGGAGTTTATGTCCCAGAGAAGAGCTGCAGTATTTCTGAACAGTATTTTTGCAGATCCAAGGTGTTCAGATATGTCTCAGTAAGATTCAAACTAAACACCTCATGTGACTGAGAGCATGTTGGAGCCAACCCTCTAAACTGCCAAAGCCTTAGTCACTTTTCACCAAATCCCTCTCTGTATTTCTGGACTCACACTTGCTTTTGCAGCTATCTCTTTATGGACAAGCTATTGTAATTTTGATTGGAACCAACAAATTCCATGTTCACGTTTCACATTTTAAGAGTAGAGCTGAAGACATTGTTTGTTCTCCCAAATGCTTCAATCATCTTGAGTGAACTCTGTGGAAATGATAGTTGACATGCCTTTAGAAAGGTCTTTGTACAAAATGTATTCTGTTCTGAATCAAATGCTGAAGGCTACAGAAATGCGACAGGCTTCAAGTAAACCGATTGAGGGGCCAAGCATACTCTAAAAGGAAATATTTAAAAGAAAAGAGGAGACAAAGGAAAAAAAATGCACAAACATACGAGAAAGTGAAACGAAGAGTGAAAGCAAGGGTATAATTACTTTGGTTCTGACTGGAGTCTTGAAGTTTTGACTGAAGCCAAAGCTCTACCATCTTCTTTTGCCTTCCTTTCTTATTCTTTTCCTCCATCATCTTCCTGTGCCACTGTAGTAGGTGGGATGGATTCATTTTACCTGACTTCAGTTGTCTGAGCAAACTACCTGTCCTCCCTTTGTAGTCAGTAAAGATAAATTAAAACTTTTAGGATGTGATTTTTTTACGTCCATGTTAATGGTACTAGGATGCACATTTCTTCCCTTCAGTCAAAAGGGGAAACCTCAAACATCAACTATACATCAAGTATACATCATGTATACATCAAGTATACATTGTAGGATATTATATTTGGTCAGATAAATCATACTAAGAAACAAACCAAAGCTATGGGAACTGTCTCAGTGTGCTGGTAAGTGTTGAGTTTGGGGCTCAATATCTCTTCAGTAGTTGAACAGAGCATGTTTTGAGAGCCCATTCTCTGTTCAAAAACACAGGTTCCCTTCACAACCACTGCTGAAGCTGAAATGAAACATGGGGCTCAAAGAAGCTGCCTAATACCAATAGATGATTAGGTCAACATTTGGACCTCTTGTGTCATTATTAAAGCATCTGATCACAAATTATGGGGATCTTTGGAACAACAATTAAGAGCATGGGAACATTTTCAAAGGCTGACAAATTGTCTCTGGAGATAAATTTGTGAGAGAACTCAAAACATTGCAAGATAGACTGAGGAAATCATAAAAAACAGCAACAACAACAAAACAGGACTAATCTGAGCTTTCTTGCCCATAATAGCCTGCCTTTGGGGTTGCCAGTATGAGGGAGAATGGATTTAGACTGTCCTTTAGGAAGAGAAATTGGCTCTTCAGATAAATATCTTTTCCCCCCCTCTTCCCTTTTAACAGCAAATTGAAATGTTGGTTTATTTTGAGAACTTTTTTTAATGCTTCAGCCTTTCTAAAAAGAAATGCTTTGTTCCAAAAGAATGAAAATGAAATATTATAGTGTTTAAAAGTGGTTGCTACTTCTTTGTATTTGTTTTTTCTGTTTCCCCTCCTAGAACTATTTCTCACATTCAGTCTGAAATCATAAGAATTTCTGGGTTGCTCCTGCTAGAACTGAATTTAGCACCTGTTGAAAACACTTCATCCTTTCTTACTGTTTTTTTTTCCTGAAATAGATGACTTCTTGAAGACTCTTCATTCTGAAATCATCTTCTAGGTTTATATTCTATTCTTTTTTGTGTTTGTATTGCTGTGAAATTTATGCTTCCAGTCAGGGCTGAAGGCCTCTTGAATCAGGTACTTACCCTAAAGAGGTCATCAACAGACTGCAGAGGAGAAAAATTGAAAAAGTACTTAGAAAAATTTCAGATAACTTTGTTGCTGAACTTTTCATTATGTTACTTGTCTCCAGATCCTTAGCCGTGATCTTAAAATGGTTTCATGTCTCTTTATACTGCTATATTGGAATAGCCATTAGCCTGCATGTCAGTTGTTTTTTAGGGTCTAGAAAGGTACATTTGGAGCAGTGAGATGGTTCTGTGTATTTGTCTGTGAGAAGCACTGTCCTTGGCTCAGCAATTATGCATGAGTTCTCAGAGCTCCTGCAAACTTAAATCTCAGTAAATCAAAGGCAGACTCTAGACTGGAATGATTTCTGTCATTGTGCAAGATAAGTCTGGCGCTTTCACACTGGGAGAAAGTGATTCTGGAATTCCTGCTTAGCAGAACTGCCTTGGAGCTTGATGGGCTGTGTCCACTAGATCGATTCACTCCAGAATATGGGTAGATATGTTCAAAGACGGGGATTGTTCACAATTCATCAGAGGCCCGTGGCCTTAAGAAAGTGTCCTGTAAGCGTATGTTTGTCTTTACAAAATTTTGTTTTCAAAAGGGTTGTAAGCATTTTGTTTTAATGCAAAGTAGTTTTCTGTATTTTCATTCTTGCACACTTGCCCTTCCTTAGGTGCATGTAAGAGAGAAGTTGTTAGACAGTGGAAATTGTCTGTGATAGTCGTGTCCCCCCCAAAAAAAAACCCCAAAACAAAACAAAACTTAGTTACTGAATAAAACACATTTAAGAAAAACTATTTTCTGTGTAGTGGTTTCCATGCATTCCTGGCCAGTTGGTGGCTTCCTCTTTCCGTTGCTGAATACTGCTACCGCAGTAAGACAATATATAGCCACGGATATTACATTGATTTACTGAAAGGGTACTGCAGGAGAACAGGAAACTTAGTTGGCCAGTGTTGCTCTGCCATAACAAGCATTAGTGCCAGATAATTAACCTTGCTGTTTGTTTAGCACCCTCAGAAAACTTCATTTCCAATGCAGTCAATTATATTCTGGTAATGGCTACTACAGAAGGTAGAATAGCTTAATTAAAATTATTTAGACCAAAGAGGCTGTATGATTGGGTAACAGATATTGGAATGGAATAGAATAATCTCTCTGAGCTATATACCTCATCTAAGTCTTGTATTTCACATTGCAGAATGCCAAATTCCGCATCCTTTTCCACACAGAAATAACAATAATAACAATAATAATTATGTATTCATGCTTCCACCTATATATATTTCCTTTCTCAATAACATCTTTTTATAAAGCAGCTATAGTGTCAGGAGGAAAGAACTAAATTAACCAAACAGAGTGCTTTAAAGAGTAAGGATAGCAGTGAGTCCATTGAATGGAAGAAAATGTGAAGGAGGGAAGATTACTGCTAGTAAGAGATGTAACTCACAACTATGAAGGTATGTGTTAGCTGTTGCTGAAAAAATTCTCATGATGGCCCCCTCTGAGGAAAGAGATTTTATTTGTTTCCTCCTCTTTGACAATTTGCATTTCCACCTTCTTTATAGATCAAGTGGAAAGAAGCCTGAGTTTTTCACAGTCAGCCTTAGAGCAGGACTATATTTGAAGTTAAAGGCTAGTTGATGGAGATACAGCTTTGGGTGCCTGTTTCAATAGGCCTTGAAAATAAGGCTTGTTTTCCATATTGTAAAAGCATTCAGAGCTTTGCTTCCACTTCCAAGAGCACTTGAAAACCCAGTGGCTCCATTAGTACAGACTTAAATTGATTAATTAGTCTTAGAGCTAGTTCTGTATTCCCAGACAAGTGAGCCCTGACTGATGTGTGCTTTGCCAATAAAAACCTCTATGGGATGGAATTGTATTATTCAAAGTGTTCCTTTACCAGTCTGTCTTGTTTCACTCATACCTAATTTTCCTGTATGGCTGCAAATGTGCAGCCTTGTTGTACCACTTAAGTCCATGGTAAGAATCCTTTGCCATGCATACAACATAATGTTGTTACTGTAACTGTGCTTGTAGTAGCAGCCTTAGTCTAGGTATGGTATATGGCTTATTCAATACCCTGTATTCCTCTCAAGGGCTATATTTTTTAAGGTAAATAAATGTAAAATATGTAATACTGGTGAGGGAAAAAAAATGTCAAAGTAAATGGAGTAGGTGAGAACACCCATTGCAGTCCAGCACCTAAGCTACAAAATGTAAATGTAATCAGATGTAAAATCTGATTCTGGACAGGCATCTGTGTGCCAGATTACCTCAAAAAACTCAACTCAACTTCTACATTATTTTTGATAATGGAGCTTGGGTTTATATGTCACCTATGCACATTTTAAACCTTTGTCTGAATCTTGTGAATTATGGTTCTTTTCAGTAAATTGATAGTTGCTGTAGAATAGACTGCAAAGTTAAATCTAATGAGGTGAAGGAAATCCTGATGGAAATAAGTTAATAACAAACCTCATGTTAGTTTTAAACAGCTGAGATCCCTCTCACCATTTGTGCACCAGGCTCTGATTCCATGCACTGTTCTTATGTCATAAATATGTCCCTAGCAACTATAGCCTTTTTATCCCCTGAAAGCCACAGAAAACATGAAAGATTTTAGCTATAATTGTATTTGCTTTAGTGTCTCTTTGTAAGTAAGCTCTGCTATTAAGAAAATAATTGTGATCCTTTCTGCTAAGTCTGTCTCAAAAGAATAACTGCAGGTACAGTACTGAAATCAGGTGCTCTTCCTTACTCTTTAAAAAAACCCCAAACAAACAAAACCCAAAGGAAGCAGCAAATAGCTACTTAAGAGGCACTGCTTCTTAGCTAAGCATGCAATTAACCTATGCGCCTTGCTGCCTTAAAATATTATTGAGGGAAACAATTTAGCCAGATTCCAGCAAAGCCTAGCTGTTTATATAAATAGTAAGAATAATCCAGAGGTGTAATAGTTGCCGTAAAATATAATGAGTTTAGGAACTCGGAGTTAAAGACAGAAGCAAGATTAGTAGCTCATGATTTTACCTTCAGTCTTGTCACATTCAGTGTTTTAACAAAGCAGCATGTCTAAAGCATGTTTTGTGAGAAGTTCAACTCCTTTAAAAATGTGTCAGATATATGTTGGTGGTTCTCTTGAGAAGTCTGAAAAAGTGAAAACTGGAGTTCAGATTAGCAGAAAGCTTGCTTTCTACTTTAACTAAAAAAAGGCATTAAAAAGTCAGAGTTCTCTTGTACTCAAGGTCACGGTTCTTTGTGGAGCTGTGAGGTTTGAATATTAGTGGCAGTTGTGATTGCACAAAGATAACTGGTACTCTGCAGGGTAGTGTGGGGAAAGGAAACCTTCATCTTGACAGCTGATACCCTTTCTGTACCAGCCCCGAGTTCTGTGGGCTGCACATGGGGCCAGGAATACAAGCATGATCTCTGTCCTCTGTTGTAATAGAGCCACACTAGAAATTAGAGGTCAAGTGCGGGGTTTCTCTAGAGCATGCCAGGGATGACTCAAATAAATGCAAAGTTGCATCTTTGAATAAGGTATGGTGCTCCAACAATGCACATCAGCAGAGCTCTAGTAGAGAGGTGTATGTGTGAGGATGTTGGTCTATGGCAAATAATGTGGCTTCTTTCTCACCATCCCTGGAAGTACTTAAAAGATGTGGAGATATGGCACTTAGGGACATGGTTCAGTGGGACTTGGCACTGTTAGGTTTATGGATGGACTTGATGTTCTTAAAGGTCTTTTCCAACCTAAATAATTCTATGATTCTTGTTTCTAGTTAGTATAACTTGAATTACTGTGCTTTTAGCATATAGGCAACTCTGCAGCTCATAGTAACTTTCTAAGAGCCTGGAACTTTGCCACTCAAGAAAGGCTTGTCCACCCTTTTGACAGATCTTGTTGCAATACTCAGTAGAGTGCCAGAGTGTTTCCAGATGATTGGAATATAAACAAAACCATAGTCAGCTTGCTCAAAATAATGAAACCAATAAACTAGGTTGTTTAGCTTAATAGTTCTCACTTTTTTTTTTTTTTTTTCCAGTTGCTTCATGGCAATAACAATGATGGGCTTTGTAGTCCTGTTAGCTAGGAGAGATGGGACTGACCTAGGACAGGGCGGTATTTCTACAGAGCAGGAAAATTACCTTTCTTTTTCAGAAATATGCATACAACTTTAGAGCATTTTATGGGTAACCTTTGTATTTGCTCCTTCCTTGCTCTGTGCAGAGCATTGGCAGTGACACAAGGACACTCTGAAGCCTAGTGCAGATGCTAGTACCACCATAAATTAGCTCTTATCATTCAATGATTGATTTGCCACGAAGTGCCTTTAAACATGTTTGTTCTCCCAAATACAGTCAACTCAAAATAGAACCTTAAGTGAGAGAAAATGCAAACAGATTCAAGTACATGACATACAATTACTGTATGGAAACAATAAAACAGGGAAAAAATAGAAACCACTTCAAATCCTATTTCCTTCCAAAAGAGAGTGTAATCAAGGTATAATGAGCATTGAAATTAATAAATTAAAAATAAATGCCCATAAGAGGGAGAAAAAAATGTGTTAATCAGTTGGCAATTATATTTTTGGCATTGTAAATTAATTCCCCAAATGAATCTCCTTCCAGCTTATTTCACTCCATTATCTATTTTCTTCCTTTTTTTTATCTAATGATTAGCATTTCTGAATTCTGTACATAATGATAATTTTTAAAAATCAAAGGTGTTTGTTTAAAGATAAAAAAAAGACAGTGTGTTAAATGCAAGATTATGATATTTTGTCCTTTCCTGTCTGTGGAGGAAAGAACAGAAATGTCCTTATAATGAAGCTGTCCTTTTAGGGTGTTCATTTTTTTGTTCCTGAATTGAACCTTATGGCATCACTTATCTCTTCAGCAATGGAAGTGATTCTCAGTTGTCTCCAAACTACTACTAAATAGCAGTCTGTGAAAAGCTCATCTGTTCCAGCTCCTCCATTTTCTTTGCACCACCTTCAAGTACTAAAGGGTTTGCAGACAGTCTGGAGAACTTTTAAGGAAGGTGTTGGTGGGAGGAGGGGGAATAAGTCCTAGTTCTACTTACTGAAAGTTTCTTCTCACTTATATATCTCCTGATGTAATCACAATAACATTTTCTTTCTGCCTACATATCAAAATCTGCAGTAGCTATGCAATTATTGATGCTAACCTGACATAAAGGAGGAAGTAATATATTAGCAGACAGGAAAGTGATTTGATCTGGGAAGTAATTAGGAGAAAATAAACAGCAGTTGGAATACGTTGCTTGCTTTTGTTTATCCCTTTGCCTCACAAAACAACAACAACAAACCCACCAAAAACCAACCAAAAAACAAACCAACAAAACAAAGAAACAAACCCCCAAAATGTCAACATGATCTTTTGTAGATGAAAATTCTTGAAATAGAGAGAATGTCCATAAATGTAATTTACCATAGCAGTGCAGTTCAGAGGAGTTGAGGCAGAAGGCTGTATTGTTCATGACTTCCTGAAGTACGGTGGAGAAGTTAGATAGTTTGTTGGAAGCAGGAGTAAGGGCAGAACTAACACATAAACCAAGATGTCACTGAGATGTCAGAACTCAGGCAGTTTAGGATCTGTTGCACAGTATTTCCTGTATCTGAGAGGTCCAGGTACAGCTGTCCGTACTCTTTCGAGTTACATTCAAGGGTAAGGTGGACAAGAAATCTTTTTCTGCATTTTCCTTCCACCCATTGGGAGTGGTGGTTTGCCAAATGTTGAACTTGGAGAGCTGAGGCGTTGTCTCAGTTTCTCCCTCTGATCTGTTTTTCATGTACCCTGTACTCTTAGAAGAAAAACACATCACTGTGCTACTTGCACTGACCAGAAAAGAAGTATACTATTCTACTTCCTGCTATCCATCCTTCCTCCTTTCCCCCCTTAGACTAGCTTCTCTAGCAGCTTGTGGAGGAATCTTCACTGCATGTGCACTTTAATTCTGGTGTCCTCCCAGGCAGGACCTATGCTGCCTGGAGTCAAGTGGAGAGAGTTAGAATAATCTTCTAACTGGCTTGAGCTATTCTATCTGGTGTCATTTTGGGAAATAAAAAATATTCAGAACACTAGCACAAGAGATGTACCTGATGGGCCAAGTGGTTTCTACGTGAACATGTGTGAAGTATGAACATGTGGTGCTGGCTTGTTAAGTTTTTGCCTTGGAAATGTGAGAGAGTGGCATCTGTCTTCACTACCCTCTGAAGAGGTCTTTAGCTGAATGGGCAGCAGCCAGGGGTTTTGAAGTGAAAAGACAAAGTCCTTCTGTAGGAGTGTTTCTTATAATCTTTTTTAAGGTAGTTTTGTCCCTCTATTGTATGGGTGTTTGAAGTGAGCTGTAGCAACTGGGTCACCAGGCAGCATGACTATGCGTTGTCTTGGCTGTACATAGGCTATGCTGTTTGGAAGAGGGAGTGCTCCATCCATGCCAAGGGGTGCTGGACTATGAAATAAAACCATAGGTACTGTTCAGATACAATATAATGATTTGCAATGAAAAATATCTAAACAATTTTGGAAATTCATGAAAAGAGACCTGACAGTGGCATCCAAAAGAATCGCCAGCAACTAACCACATTTTGCACACTCAGTGCATTATTCCCTTTCAATTGTTCAATTAGGTCTTTACTAGTTTTGAAAAAAACCCCAGCCCAATTATGCAAAAGATTAACACAGCAGTGTTCTGTTCTGTATTTTCCTAGTTCTGCCCTGTTTTCAGCACTAAATAGACTCAGGCTTCTTCCTGTGGAGGTGTTGGATTATTGGATTATTCAGGGATGTGGAATCAGTAAAACTTCCACTAGTGTAGGATTCTTTGTGTTAGACTTTTATGGCAATAATTTCAAGCTATTATGTTTCATGTTACTCTTGTCAGTGAACTTTTTACAACAATATTCTTAGGCTGGGCGAAGTTAGATAGTGCTACATCAAGAATCTTTGATGTATAAAAGAAAATCTAATATTAAATATTCCTGTGTAGTATGCTGACAATGTGTATGTGCTCTCCTGTATCCTAACAGCTCTATCTGTGAGTGTTTCACCAGAAAACTGGCAAATCCTGTAAAATAGGCTAGAAATACAGTTAGTTTGGCTGTGGCTGTGTGGCCTGTCTGCTTCACCCGCAGACATACTTTCTTTGTGACTGTTATTATTACTGTCTTTCAAGAGACTTCTTTATTCTTCACTTGCCAAGATATGTGCAGCCTTATTAATTACAATTACTGTTGTTGCAAACAACTTCACTTCTGGAGTTTCAATGTCAGTGTTGTATAATCCATAACAGGTTTGGTTTATTTGTTGTTAAAAGGAAATAAAAGTTATAAATAAGTTCAGTTATCTACATGTCTGCTAAAAAAAAATAAATCTTCCCTTAGCCAGAGCAGTTCTATGTTCAAGCAGTAGACAATGCTGACATGATAACGCTCACATGCAGGTAGCAACATGTCCAATATCATTCTGCCTCTTCCATGCTGCTCATGCCTCTAATGCTTCTTCCTGAATTGGCAGATTCCAAGGGAGCTTCCCTCCTGTTTAAATGTAGTTGCATTGCATCCTGTGAGCTTCTCCTGTTAAAATCCTCTGTAACTTTCCTTGTAGAAGTGCAGAATTATGAGCCTTGATTCAAATCTTTATAAGGTAGAGAACTTTGTTTTTCAGCCATTTGAACCAGGGAACTTCAACAGCTCTAACACTATTCTTTCTTGTAATACTGCATTCATTGTACAGTGAAAGTAACTGATAATAAGCAGTGTGGGTCACCTCTCTGCAATTTTAGGGTCTCCTAAGAAAGTGCCTGTTAGTACAGCAAGCAGCAGTGTGGAAAGGACTGTTAGTTTAAAAGGTAATTTATTGCTCCACAGAGAACAGGGCTGTTTGATTTAAGGAGTGTGCTATGAACAAAAAATGCACTTGGTGGTGTGAAGTTTTTCTTCTTCCTCTGCTTCCACAGTAGCCAGGCACTAGACTGGCCTCCTGAAGGGACGTTTATATCTTCCTTTAAAAGTCTTGAAGTTCAGAAGTTTTCACATTGTGTACAAAGTAACAGTTTGTAGTTTAGTGTTGGGCTTCCTTGCTATTCCTCCCTTTGCTCAAGTGCCAAGGAAGAAAACCTAATTGAATGGGGTATGTCTGCTCTTGGTTCTGCCTTCCTATCCCCTCTGTGCAGTCAGGGACAGCAGCTTTGTACTACCATGTTCATTGCTGTCACTAGGCATGGAACGAATGAAGGAAAGACACAGGCACTACTGACTGGTGAGACAGCTGGGGACTTGAAACCAGTAATGAAATATCTTGGGTGTTGGACCTTTTCAGCAATAGTGGTGGTGTTCCTGAACAAGCTCACCTCAGAGGACAACTTTGCTAGGGTTAAGGGCAAGAAAGAGAAGTTGGTGTTTATTATCTTTCAGGCATCTGTTTAATTTGTATGTAGAGAGCTGCATATGTACTGAGGTAGCATGCTGTTGCTTCTGGGGGACAGACCCATCTCTCAAGACCTCTGGTGTCAGTTGTTACAGATAAGGGGCAATAAATGTGGTGGGCCAGAAAGCCTCAAGGACTTAGTGATTCTCTACAGGGTTATGGAAAAGGGGCAAGGAGCTTATTTTGAAAGCCATTTGCTTTCTCATCCTCCTGAGATGTGAATCAAAAAGTGGAAATGCTACAGAAAGTCAGGAAGTCACATGATCCCTGTGCTGTTAGAGATCTGTTTCAACTACAGCTTTTTTTTTCTGTAAGCAAATACGTTTCCATAAGCAAAGCTTTGAGCAGGATCTTAAAGAAAATCCACACAGATATATATGCGTATAAAACATATATATGTGATGTATATATTGAAACTGTACATAAACATTGTGATATTTATACACATGTATTCATAAAATAGAGAATAAAGTCTCTATTTAATGATAAAAGCGTGCTGATGAATGATGAAAATTCATATTTGGCAAAAGAACTAAATCTAACACCCTCAGACTTTATCTTCAGCAGTCCTTGTGCATTTCAGGACCCAAACAGACCTGCCCTGCTGAGGTTTGCTAATTGCACATGTGCTATCTATTCCATCATGTTTTTCTGCTTTGCTGTAATTCACAACTAAGCCACGTTGCAACAGTAGCTGATATCTGCCTAGCAGATAATATGATGGCAGTACATGCAGCAGGGTAATAGGGGGTACTGGGACAAAATGAATAGTAAGTTGTTTTTTCTCCAGTAAACCTAATGCCATCTTGACATCGTGCAAATCCAGGTGCTGCCTACAGGAAAATTATATAAATAACCTCTGAGAAAAGACAGCTGGTAAGCCTCATGATTTCTTAACGCGAATCATCAGAGTTCCTAAAGCCAAAAATCTATTTTACATGCAAATGCAAGATTTATTTTTTGTTCCCAAGTTTTATGTAGACTCATTCTCATGATTCCAACTTCTCTTAACTTTTCCTCACACTTGAATCATTTTTCAGTCATGATAGTCTCAAAACTTGAAACACTTTAGCTATTTGATACTCCAAACTTCACATCCATGTTATTCAATTATTAAGAGTTCAATAAAGGGTCTGAAAGAAATCTACCTGAAATCTAGCTTGTCTATTCTTACTAGCATTCAGGTGGCCTAACTACCTGTAATTTACTGCTTTTATATTTCACATAATTGTTCTAAACGCCTTTGCAGATTAGAGTTTGTGTCATATAGTACTTCACGCTTTTTTTGAGGACTGTTTTTAAGAGGATGATCATATTCTTTGGGCTATGCTCTATTTATTACTGTGACATTTTAATGACATGCATCACTAGGGGGTGCTTCTTTTCAGTTGCTGCTTGGGATCTGGATGTTGTCTATTGGGATAAGAATTTGAGAAAGGGAGATTCTTTGTGTGCCCTTTATCAGTATCGGATGGGAGGTCCATGGAGCCATAAAGGAGAGACCTTAATAAAGTACATGTTTAAGAAAGTTATTCATATGGGGAAAGTTGGAGCCCTTCCCTGTGTCCTTCAGTAAATGTATACATACTTAAAGTTGCCTTTGTTCTGAGCTCAGTGCAGTTAGATCTACAACAGTTTTACCTATTTTCCTGTTACCATTTTAGAAAAGGATGAGAAATCTTAGGGATGTAGCAGAAACAGAACTCTTACTATCTTGAAACTGCCATGTTGTTTATTTCCTGCTTTTCCTGGGTAAAATGTTCTGGAAATCATGATTCCTGAAGGTAAACATGTTGGTTGTATTGGACCTTACATTTTTTGAATGTGCTTACTTTTAAATAAAACTTTTCACTGGAATGAATTATCTTATGAATTTACATTTTCCTGAAGATAATTCTAAAGACATTGTACTTTTATAGTAATATGGGAAGTAAACCTCATCAAATTATGTTGTGCTTTAACAGAGTTCTCACTGACCAACAGAAAAAGAATTCATCTGTGTAATGCTTTCTTTTAAACAAAAATAAAAAAACAGAAACCCCAAAACTGCAAAGTCAACCACATTGCAAATTGTCTAATCAATAAAACAAGCAGTTAATTTTTAATGGGATGTTAAAAGCCCTCTCAAACTTGATCCATATTCCCATAAAACTGTTGGAAGTAAATTTAAAGAAGAACAATTATTTATTGAGGAAATTCCATTACAGCTGTTTACCTGTGAGTGGGATATGAATCTGCAGCACAAAGTCAGGGTTTAAGTCCATTCCCACACTTACCTTTCCAACTTAATTTCCGATTGACTAAGTAAGTCTGTGAAGCATTTCTGATTTTCAGCTATTTTTAGTTCTGTTTCCACTGCAGGAGTGCCTGAGGTCAGACAGGAGAAGGTGCTCGGCAGGTGTAGGCTGCAAGGGTGCCTGAAAAGAGTGATCCAGTCAAAACAGGCCGCTAGTTGTTGTGATGCTCCTCCTTAAAATCCTTAAAATAAAGGCATGTCAATTATGCATAAGTGCTCCACAAGCACTCTTTTCCTGAGCGTATCATAAAGGGAAGGGGGTCTTGGGAGATGAAAGAGCAACGGGCTTAGAAATGATATCTGGGAAAGTATTGCATGCTCTAAGCCTAGCAGTGAGAAAATGTGACATTCATGGCAGAAGTAAGCAAGGTTACCCTTCTTTACCAAGTAGGCTGTGGAAATCAAGATTAAGAATTTTTTTGTTGTTTTAAAATTATTTATTTATTTGGATACGAAGATATTCAAAGTGGAATGAGAGTGAGGCAGTTTAGCACTGGTTTTCTTTTGGGAATTACTCAGATGCCAGACCACTTTACTGTAGTGCAAAGCACGTTTCAACATTACTATTCTTCATTACAATTAAATAAATGCAAATGCATTGTCGTAAGAGGAGTCTGATTCAGGAGTCTGGGTTATATGGTACATTGGGGACCACAATACTTAGGAAATACAACTCCTAGGAAGGACTTGTGGAAGCCATTGTGGAAAAAAATAGCTTAATGTTGAACATTGCCAAAGGATTGGAGTCTACTCTGTAGCTAGATTAAGTATTTTGATATAAGGAGTATTGATATGCTTGGTTGTTTTAATCAAAAGTGTTAAAATAAAACATTTATTAGCTTATCCAGCCTGTGAAAATGCTAGGAAATAAGTAAATGACGTCTAGGTGGAATATATGGAAAACAATCTGATGGAAGATAAAAATAGGCACTGGAATCTCCCTCAGAACAGATATTCTGGATTTCTTTCTTTTTAAGTGTTAATGCTTCGCATCTAGATGAAGTTTAATGCAAATCCATGCTTAAGGTATTTTTTTTAAGTTGCAAGACCTAAGTCACAGAGAACATTTTCCTGAATACTTAGTCTATCACACTACCTACCTCCTCTGAGAGAATCAGTGGAAGTTGTTAGATTAAAAAAACAAAACAAAACAAAACAAGCAACCAAAAAAAAAAAAAAAAAAAAAAAAAAAAAAAAGAAAAAAAGAGGGGGCTGGTTGTAGAAT
>JANIJG010010847.1:44859-68425 GCA_024611175.1 Megaceryle torquata | reverse complement strand
AAAGAAGGAGCTGTTCTGAGCATAATTCCTGTGAGAAGTCCGCAGGGAGCTGCTCTTGGTGTGTGTTGCATGTAAGGTAGTTACTCATAGGTCTATTGCTAACTTTCTGGAAGTATATAACTGACAGGAAACAATTCAGAAAAGCATATTTTTACACTTTTTTTATTATTACAGTATACATGCAAATAACCAATATGTTTTATATAATGTGATATATGGTACATGTCTGCTTTATATATTAGGAAGTGCCCGGACCTTGGTAAATACTAGAAGTACAGGATGACAAAAGCTGTGACAAGCCACTTGAGAAACTGTATGATATAAATAGGTATCTGTTTTTCCAGCAGCTGAGTGACAAGAAGGGAGTTTTAACTTGGCCTGTCTTCTCGTTAGCAAATGGGAGAATCCTGCAGGAAGCTGCATCTGGCTGCTTCTCCTTCAGGGCTACACAGGAAGAAATCTGGGCTCCAGCAAAGCCAGGGAATAAAGTGAGTACTAGCACTAGGGGTGAAAACAAGTGGGACTTTTCCAGGTGTTAAAAGTATAGGCAGATTCTGGAAATGAACATGTTGTCTTTGTGACTATTCAGGAACCAGTGAAGGTCCCAAGTGTCTGGTAACACTGCAGGAGTTCACATATTTAGATGAGACTGTATCTTTGGCATTCATTTTCTGCATTTGCTTCTGCAGTGGGGTGTTGCTCCTGAGCAGTGTCCTTGAACAGTGGAAGAACAGCAGCAGCGAAGCGAGTTCCTCCTCTCTGCATTCTGAACAGAGGCTCAACATCAGCCTGAAAAGATCTCTGATGTGCCTCACATAGTTCAATGTATGCATTAAATAGCAGGCTAGTTTCATATCGGGACTTCATTTTGATTTTTCTAAATTCTGCATCTTGAGGCATGCTGCATGTGTGGTTTTTATTTGGTTTCTGTTGCTGATGATTTAATGCCTTGTTGTTGCTGTTTGCGCTTCTTTGATAGTCTTGTACTCTGGTGCTCTGGGGAAGTAAGCAGTTTCATCAGTTCCTTCAAATGATCTTTTAATAGTGGTCTGTAATATTTATTATGTAATGTATAGTCTTATGTGCTAGACATAACTCTATTGAAAGGGTTTGTTTTTGTTTTCTGAAACAGATTAATTCCTTATTGGAGATCTAATTGCACTGTGTTTGTACTTATTGCTGATGTTTGATGCTTTATCTTATTCAAAGTGATAAAAAGAATACATTTGATCACTGCTTGTCCCCAACTCCTCTACTATCCAGTCTCTAGGATAGCAGAAGTTTATTTAGGCTGGAGATCCACAAGACCTTGGCAGAAATCACTAAGTTGCATCCACAACTGTGGATGTGAATCATTCGCTTAGAGTAAGAAACTGCATAATCAATTATTGATCTCTCTTGCTCTGTGCTTCCTCTTCTGATTAAATCTTCCAAAATATTGATAGAGACTTATAGCAAGAAAAAGGTGTCAAAGGGGTGCAAATGTGCCTGACCTTGCCACAGGATGAAGGCAGTTGAAGAGCAGTGAGACAGGGAGAGTGCAAGGGGAGAGGTGAAGTCATCTGACTGTATGTCATTGTACAGGTGCTGAGAGAGAAACTTTCAGAAAGGCTGGTGCTGAGTGTTCCTTCAGGTACTGTTTTGGATAACAACCCCATCGAGAACGGCTCCAAAATACATGAAGCAAGTAATGACAAACATCGGCCCAGAACTGGGTTCTTCCGCAATTCATAACTGCCTTCCTGTCTGGTTAAAAAGACTGAATGTCACAGCCTTCTGGGATATGCTAGGAAAAAAAAGGTTGACCAAGTATATAAAAAAGGCTGCTTGAAAGGATGGAGAGGAGTTTTTGCAGGGGCTAGCTACCTTCCTGTTGGAATGATTGTTTAATGAGATTTGACTGCTGTACTAAAGGATGTCATACCTAGAGGGGAATGTGGGAACCTTATTAAATGATTTTTTGTGGATGCAGGGCCACCATTTCAGGGATTTTGATGGTTAAATTCACCTCTATAGAGTTTTGTAGGTGCACCTTTAGAAGCTTAGTAAACAGTGTTAACTCATTTGAAGTTGTCACCTTCTGGACGGGAAAAAATAAATAAAACAAAGCAAGTGCCACACACACCACGTGGCAGAGACCAATCCACCTCCAACCAAAATCAATGTTACGCTTCCTGTTATTGTATTAGGCAGAGGATTGAAAACTTGCTTTTTCAATTGATTTGTTTTCTACTGCAAAACTAATTATGTCCAATGCAGTTCTTCCTCTACCTGCCTCCGGAGGGGAAACTATATTGGCAGTGGTGGCTCTTGTCCTTTGTTCAGGCAGCCATGTCAATATCCCAGTTGCTTCATTGTTTGTTGAAGGGTGAAAGATCCCAAACTTCAGCAAAGTCATCTTCTCATGCATCTTTCAAAATGCCCTTTTCAGCTTTGCTAGCCCATAGACACTGCTCTTGATCAAAGACACTCACAGTGGTGCCTTCACAGGCAGAATGAACACATGGATGCACATTAAGAGGAATCTTTCCCTAGGAGTGGTGGGTGCTAATGCATTTTGCCTTTGCCAGTCATTTTCAGAGATGGCAAATCAAGGACCTGAATTTCTGAGGGGTTTTGAAACTGAAATGTGGTGAGATGCCAGAGCACTTTTATTTGGGTTTTCTTTAAATACTTTGAAAAAGTGAGAGAATGGGAGAAAACCCTCTGTTCTTTTAGTAATTTTTAAGCCTAAAATATTGCTATCTGGAGATGTTTGGTAGACATACAGAGAAACATCTGTTCTTGAGATTTCTGTCTGGATTATTACTGGGCAACTCTTCTAATGCCAGTGGTGACTCTAGAGTGGATTTCATGGTCATTGTCAGCCTCAGAGATACGGTGAGATAGTACAGTTTGGGGTTTTGTGAGCCACAAGCTTCACATGCATTTCTTCCTTTAAAGGTGCTAAAATTGTAGGGTCCCAGTTGTTCCAGTCAGAATGGCAACAGACTGTCATGCTGGACCCTCCTAAATTCTACAGACAGATCGGATATGCAGTAGTAGATCAGTTCTGTGGAGAGAGAGCTTTCCACAGGAGCAAAATTTTTTGTAACTGAATGTAAGAGCTGTGGGGTGGACTTTTCAGAATAATGTTTTCCCCAGATGGTAGGAGCTGCACTGGACAATGAAAGCTTCCACTGACATTGCTTTGCTAAAGAGCAGGTCTTAAGGCACCACAACAGCTAGGCAAGATTGTCTTCTGCAGCAGAGCCCCAGCTACTGCAGAGCTCTGGTGCAGCATGCGGGGAATTCCATGGCAACTCCTCTATATATGAAAAAGCAGAAGGGTTTTAATAAATTAAATGTGAACTTCCCAAACACAATCACTGCATTTGCTGCTCACTAATATGTGTTTTATTGTTATTTTCCATTTGCTTTACTCTGTCCTCTGCTTTCAGTTTTCAAAGATGCTAGAGATGTTTGCATTGTTAACATGTAACAGTATGATAGATGCTGTTGGCAAACTGGAAGGCATTTGGACATGCCAGGGTGGTGGTGATCTGTATGGTGGGTGCTCCTTCTTAGCTGGCAGACCCTATGTAGTATGGGAGGAATTGACACATAAGGGATAAAATAAATAGGCACAACACATTTCATAGCCCAGAAGGAGGAATGAAATGGGATTTTCTGATAGGTGAAATACTCATGAACTTGTCCTGTCTGAGAACTTGGGGGATTTTAAAGCCCTGAACACTTCCCCTGAGATGCTTAGTACCTCAGAAACCTGAATTTAGATTTAATTCAGCATCAGATTAGGGAGAAGTTGTTTTCATGCTTTTCTGATGTATATGACTGTTCAGGGTGCTTAGAGTAGAGATTAACAATTGAAGTGTAGGTAGTCAATGAAAGACTTCAATTTCTCTGTCCTCCCTTAGCACCACTCCTCTTACTGCCCTGCTGTATGCAGCCTTCCACTATGTGCCCTCTCTTGCTTTATCTCCTACCTGCAGTGCCTTGCTTTTCTGTCATGTCCCTGGCTTTTGGCAGTGCTTTATTTCTGTTGGCTGCTTGTTGCATTGACCTAGCTTATATTTTTTGCTGTCTCATCAGTTAATATATTAATGTCATATTTTACTGTGTTAGGCTATTTCTCTGGCTTCGTAGCTTACAGAGATAAGTTGAGCACTGTCTTTCTCAGGTGTGTTTTAAGACATTTTTTTCACTTTGTTATTTTTTTGCAGTTACAGTTTCTAGTTCAGAGACTCAGTTATTAATCTTGGCTAGATGCTAGATTGCAAGGTGAGGTTCCTTCCAACCTGAATGTTCCTATGATAATAATTTGTGCCCCAGGCATTCTGTGTTTCTGTGACCATGGAACTTTCTCTAGAATTATGGATCTGAACACTGCTAGGCTGTGAATTGTGATATAGTATTACTTTTATGAGTTTATTGACAGTTGGAGTTGTAATCGATTCCATTGTTTCTCAAGGGACTTGTAAATCAGGAGATGAAGACAGACATCTCTACTGCTAGTCATTTTTGCATGATTAACTGGGCAAAATTAATACCTCTAAGTTCCAAATGCATTGGTGGGTACCAAAAATTACAGCTCTTTACACCTAGCTGTCAAACCCTCTAACTCTTCCCTGATATCTTCAATGCAATTATACATGTTCAATACAAAAGTCTTTGCTGTATCAGAAGAACAAGTTAAAAAAGTATAGAATAAAATAGATTTAGTCTAAAATAAAAAGCACAAGGGTTGTGTTATTGATTGCATGAATAGGCTTGGTGCTTAAATCATTAGAACATTACTTGTAAAGATTTGATAGCATTAGTCAAGTCGAACTTCCTTCAAAACAACCACACAACTGCAAGTTTTAAGCACTCAACTAATCCAGGGTTTTTAAGACTATAAAAGAGCTTGGTGCAGGTCATGCATTAGCATCTTATCATGCATGTCACCTATAAAGAAACTTTGCTATTGTATATCTTTGTGCTAAAAAAGTGTATAGATGAGATGCTTCTCATTTTCAGCAGCAGTGACAGTGTATGTGGTAAGTCTCAAAACATGTGCTTTTCTCTCTTTAAGTTAATGAGGTCGTTTTAAAGGTGAAACAGATTACTTGAAAGGAAGAGCACCACCTTGTGACATGAAGAATAATGTTGCTGTGGTGCTTGATTCAGAGAAGTAAAGGAGTACATTTGCATGGTTTTATTGTCTAACAGGAATTATAGAGCTGCTTTTCTCTTTCATTTGCTTTTTCTTTTAAGACCTAACAGGGCAACTGATTTTTTTCAAGTAATACAAATTCAACAAATCAGCTCTATTTCATTGATATGAAAAGCTCATTTTCCAATTTAATCTCAAATCTCACTTTTCTAATAGATACACTTCAGAGAAAAATTGCTATGAAGTCTTAGCAGATTTTAAAACGTTCAGTTTATCAGTCCTTTAAAACTGAAATGTGGTTTTCTTTCACAGACTTCTTATCCCATACTTCATCTTTCAGAAGCAAGAAAGGAGAGGGATTTTATAAACTTTCTTCTAAGTAGCATGCAGGGACCCTCCTATTTAGGCTTACACATCTTTAAGCATTCATACGCTTACATCCCATCTGTGGGGAGCTTCTTGCAGAGGAAACTTTGTCCTAGTGTGCAGGACCTTCATCCAGACCCATTCACTTTTCATATCCTCAGCTATCGGACTGGATGTTCAGTCAGACTAAAATAAGTTATAGCTGCCTGGACAGGACATAGATCAGGACAGTGTCAATCTTACTGGCACAAATTTCTTCTGACACATTTTTGCAGAAAATGCAAGCAGAGGCCTTGTCAAGCATCAGTTGCTCAAGTACAGTGTTAAATAATCCATAGAGGAGTGCATGAGCATTTCAGAGAACTTGAAGGATGCTATTCTTACTTTTATAGAAAACACAGAATTTAGAGAGTTCAGAATATATTCATTGGAAAATGTCAGTTTAACAAATGCAAGAATATTGACAATAAGCCATAAGCTTGCTTTCTTCTTTTTTTTTGTCTAAAGTGCAAACTTGTACAAAATTCAGAAGAGCAGCCTTGTTTGTTAGTGAGGACATGTTATTACTCTTGCCTTAGATAGTTATCTCCATAACAGATTAGGTTTTACCACCAAGTTTTATTGTGCTGTTTAAATAACTGTGAGTTAACTGAGCCTTGAATGCTGGATCTCACCTGTCTTTCAACAGACATGTCATTCTCTGCTTTCTGACTTATTTGCTGAAAAGCCTGTTGATTTTTTTTTTTCAAATGCATATTTATATTTTAATGACAAACCCAGCAGCTTCAAACAAAGCCTAAACCTGACTCAGAGAATAAAGCCAAGAATCTTTTTCCCTGCTTATGACACGAACTAGTTTAATTTAGCCAAATACCTGTCAATCTTGTTCAGTGTGAATAAGATCCCACTGGAGGGATTTGAACTACTGCAACATTCAGCAAGATCATTATGCTAGGACAGACTGTGATCTGTCAGTATCAGGTGTCAAACTAATCCTCTAATGTTAACAAGATTTGGAATTTACTTTTACCTGTTTAAGACTGTCAGGTGTGGATGAACCAAATTCAACCAGTGCACAGTGGATTGAATATAATCCTGGATACCACTATTGCACAGTGACCAGTCCAGCTCCTCTAGTCTGAAAAGGCACTTTCATGGGTTATGGTCCTCTAGAAAGAAACAGGGACAAAAGTAAAAAACACTCCTGAAGCTGCTTACTGAATGAATAAGAAAGGCTGGACCTATGCTGAATAAAGAGATAAAAAATATTGCTTGAATGGTTTTTTTGCTGCCTTTGCCTGGGACAAAAAAAAGATGTTGTGACTTACTATCATTCCTGGTTTCCTTGGTAACGTTCTGCATGTTGGGAAGTGGCTGTTTGAAAGTCATATGAAAGGAAAAGCCCTTGGAAAACTAGTCTGATACAGGACTTTTTCTTTTCTCTAGAACAAAGCAGGAATAAACATGTTTTGGTGGTTGTTTTTGTTTGTTTGTTTTTGGTTTTTTTTTCCCCTTTTGTTGTTGTGTTTGGTTTTTTGTTTTTGTTTTTGTTTTTTACAAAAACCCTAACAGAAGGTTGCATTTGTCCATTGCTGGCTAGTTGTCTGCAGATCAAACATACATTAGAATTCTTTTCATACAGACAGGGATATCCTGGATCTTTCACCTGATTGCTGATATGCAGAACACAAAAGTGAATGCTAGGTATTAGTTTGCTTTAAGAGACAAGGCATAAATAGTGTGGTAATTTTGTGGCATTTTTTGTGACCTTTGTTGAGAGCTCTTTGTTTCCTCAAGTACAATTCCTGGTCCATTTTCACAGAAGAGAAAACATGGCCTGATTTAACATTCGTGCAACATGTTCAACCATTTAACTGATTAAAAGTCTTGAATCTGGCACACAATGGTATTTTTAAACTACACCAACACCTTCCATTCCTCTGTCAGCAACCAAATAGTTTCTATTTAGAGGACAGATGTTTGCACTGCCTCTTTTCCTTTTGGGCATTTATCAAGTAAAATTTTGAAACTCTAACATGTTAAAGGAGAAAAATTCCAAACGTGAGTTTTTGAACAGAACTATTAATGACCTGAATGTTCAAGCAGGCAAGGGAGGGCTTTCAGTCAGGTTCCTTCCCCTCTTGGCAATCTTTTATTTTACAGCAGTGAAGGGCAAGACTTTCAAAGTGATGCTGATCCACGGTGCTCACAGCAGCCACTCTGCAGCATTAGAATGGCAAACTCTGGATCCATTGACACAACTTTTAAAAAAGCTGATTTTTTGGTAAAGCTGTGAGCACTGCTAGTAATGTGAAAGGAGGGCTGAGACTCCTAACTGTGGGTTCTAGGCTGAGAGCCCCAGTTTCTCCCATGATTGGAGAGATCTGATCTGACTTCCAAGCAGCTTTCTCCTCAGCAGGCTTGGGCTGGCAAATGTGTTCCTGAGGTACCCAAACCATTTCATCAGGTGTGCCCAAATCCTGGGCACCCAACTCAAGGCTGCAAGTTTCCTTGTTGGAAGGGAGCTAGAAGGTGAGGGTTGCCAGCTTGGTGGTCCCACATGCGAGTCATTCATGGCTTGTTGCCCAAGTAGTTTTCCAAGCAGGCATTCTGCTAAGGCCATATTTAAGAGAGAAACGGAGAAAATCTATTTTCAGGACCCAACTATCAACTAGATTTTTGTCCTTTTCTCTGTTGAATTTTATTTTTATTGAGTACAAACAAATATTGCTGCTAAAATCTACATAATATCTGCAGAGGAGAATATGAGAGAAATTGTTTACTGGTTTTATAAAGTAATGTTTTCTGTTGTTGTCTTTCTTGGGCTTTTTATTTGTAAGTTTTTTTCCTTCCCTGTTAAAGAAACCATCAGCAAAGAAAATATAATCTTGATTGCACTCCTTCATAGACACAACTCCATTTACTTTAAATTCCCATACTGCTGAAAATCTCTTTGTTTATTTCCAGAAAAAAAATCAATGACACAAAAAATATTAATCCTTCTGAGTTCTATACATTTTCAGGAGGACTAGAATAATAGTCTCACAAGTTAGGAGTGGGGAGATTTCCAGTCTATAATAACTTGCATCTTTTAAAATAAAATATTTGGTGGGGCTCTTTTTTTCCCTGCACTCATATAACACATTAGGCAAGAGTACTAACCATTATGATTCATAGAAAATGGAAAGACTACAGCTTTCTTGCCCCTCTTCTCCTTAAATTATACAAGATAATCAGTTCCTTTAAAAAAATGTTTGTGAAAACCATCTTAGCAAGATTTAAGACTAAAGATTCTTTTTGCTGGGGTGGTCAGGATCAGGGCTGCACACGCATGCCGTTGCCTAAAATTCCTCATAAAGTGCTTTCCAGCTTAATATAGAGGCTGTTGTGTGAACAGTCCGATTGGACTTATGTAGGCCATCTTCTCCTTTCTGCTATCTCTGTTACCTGTTGCTCACCTTTTTTCTATCAACAGTAGAAACTGCTTATTTGGACAAGCAATACTTAGATACTGCTGTGTTTCAACTGCATGGTGCTTTGCTTTATAGAAAAAAAGTGAGTAGCTATGTCTGCATTTGTTCTTCCGTCTAATTCCTCACTTCATTGCTGTATTTGATCTGTTTCCATGATCTAGTCTGTATTCAATTCTTTCTTCTGAACCTATGATGGAAATCTTGGTGAAGTAGTCAAGCCTCTACGGCTCATCTGTTACATCAGTGAAATAGGGACAGTATCCTCTTCCTTTTTGTTAGGCTTCACTTAGCTCTGTGGGACTACAGAGACACCAGGTGTGGTGGTTATCACAAAGAAATGCTTAGGCTACACTTTTACTAAGATATGTTTGTTTTTAAGTACTGGAAGGAATTCATATCATATGGCACCAGAAACCAATATGCATTTTCTTGTCTAAGCAGGGCATTCTCTCTTTCTTCCTAGTCCTTTCTAAATTGCTTTAAAATCTATTTTACAATGCCATTTCTGACACTCTATCTTGTCTCTATGACTACCATAGATTTTGTAGCTATTGTAGCTACTTTCTCACAGATGACCCTGGCATAAAGAAATATTTGATAGGTAGGAAACATTGCTAGGGAAGTTCTATAGGAATCTTTACTATAATAATTGTGTAGTCCCTGCTCACTAGCATTTTCTAACCATCTTTTTAGGCATTGTCTCTGAACCTGGACCTCAACTTTTCTTGCAGCCTTTGAGGAAAGAGGAGGACAAGAAATTCACATCCTTATTTAGTTAGAGAGTTTCACTAATGGAATAAAAATATCAGCAAACTTGGTAGTAATTTCAGAGGAACTCAGACATCTGCAAAGCTGCTTTCTTTTAAGAGCATTTTTGTTGTACTGTTATACTTCTCTGGTTGTGTGGGATTTCATCTTTTTGTTCTTAATGGTGTGTCTCTGATCGTCTTTACAGCATTTTAGTTAGGCTGAGCTTCAGAATTCGAGCCCACATATATAAACAAACAGTTTCATTTTGAGACCAGAGGACAGGTTTTATTGGATCAGTGAGAGGACAGCAGTAAAATTCTCATTTGTGTGCTGGTTCTGTGATGGCCACAGAGCAGGATATTTCTCCCTTGAGACTGGGCCCAAACTGAAAATTTCAGTCATCAATTTTGAAATTAAAATAATGAAACCATGTAAAGCTTAATTGTTTCATAATGAACTAGCTAATAAGTCATTTATGTAGCATGACACTGTGAAAAAAACTATCCATAAATGCTGACTCCACCCCCCTGGAATTTTAATCTTTGTTTTAGCATGAGTAAGCATTTTAAAACCGAGTAGTACCACTAACTCATTGACTAATTCCTCCAATCCAATTCATTACAAATCAAACTAATCTGTTCTTAATGCATTAATTGTTCTTCCAAAATATCCTGACTCCTCCTCTACTCTGCTCCCCATTTTACCAATTAATTGACCTTCTCCCCACTTCAAAATGAAATGTTTTCGTAGAATTCCTGTTTTCCAGCTGTCTATTATGTTTTCCAACACTCTTAAACCACTTGTCTTATGAGTTTGTCCCTACCATTTCTTGGTGTCCTACCTACTGAAAGCTGCAGTTGTATTCAAGCTACATTGGGGCAGTGACAGAAGCTGCTTCCAGCTCCTTGACTCTTTACTTCTGTTGTGGAGCAGCTAGTAGTTCTCAATCTGTTTTTTGCTCCTCAAGCCCTTCCTTAGTTTAATGAAGTGCAAGAAAGCATGAGCTGTGCAAAACACAGAATAGTTTCTGCTGGGCTTCAACAGGGATGGAGTGAGCTAGCATTGTTTCATAGAGCATCAGATAAGCCAGGGGCTGGCAATTCTCCATCCTGGAGTGCCAGGACAGCTGCATCGAATCCAAAGCAGGCCAAAAGTAGCACCCAGCTTTTGGCACTTGTTTGGGATGCCTTTGTCTGTATACATCCTTTTTGTCCTTTCTTTGTGGTCTTGTGCAAGAAAACTGTTACCGTCTCTTTCTCAACAAGCCTGGCTTTGAATGGTAATGAATTAAAATTGACTATTGCTGTAATAGTTTGAAATCTCTGGGTTTGCATTGTATCTGGAAAATGCTTCAGCAATAAAGAGCATCAGCTGCATTTTTTTTTCCAAGTAAGAGTGCAAATCTTCATATCATAGAAGAGTTTGGGTTGGAACAGACCTTAAAGATCATGTAGTTCTAACCTCCCTGCACGGGCAGGGACACCTCCCAGTAGACCAGGTTGATCAAAGCCCCATCCAACCTGGTTTTGAACACTTCCAAGGAGGGGGCATCCAGAACCACTCACAATATGTGAGATTGGGTCTTGTAGGCAGCCAAGATGAAAGGATAACAAAGCCTCTGTTGTCCTGTTGTAGAGAAAAACTGACAATGAACAAGAAATGTGCTCCTAAATGTAAAGCAGGGTGTTTGGAATAAGACATATTTGATCTCTGTGGGTTTTGAACCTCTGCATTCTAAGGTTTTCCGGTTAAAGCATAAATCATGGAAATTCACGGGGAAGAAAAAGATAACTTTCTGTCTGTGATCTGGATTTCTCAATTTGCCCTATGTACCAGGAATTAATGTTGCACACAGTTCAGCACCAGTGGCCTTACTGTTACATTAAATTGATTATAATAATGTGTGGGATTTAGGGGTGGTAAAATGTAGACTGCTTTATGTGTGCACTGCAGGCATTAGCTTTATCCATGTAGTAATTTTGCAAATCTCATTTTGTTTCTATAGCTGCATATATTGATAACAGCAGTATTGATAGTGTTTTAATTTTGGTAAAAACCAGGAAAAAATAAAGACAACACTGGAATGATAAAGTTCTATTGGCATGCAGATTTACAAATGCTGTAAATAGAAACAGAAGAATTAATTTAGTAAAAGCTTAATGGATAATTTGCAAAACAAGCTTATGTCTGCTTTGGTGAATTACTTTATTGACTCTGAAGTGTAAGGACAAGCAACATATACCCAGAAAAAAAAATTAATAGCACAGTTGTCCCTATTCCCGCAAGGCAGGGTTTTACTATTTTACTTTAAAAGCTTTAGAGGGCTTTTAAAAGAAAGTGAAGAAAGGATGTTGCTAAGATTAAGTCCTAATAACACATTGCTCTTCCATGGTGCTTTAATTGTTTTTCTTTGCTTTCTGTGGCTTCTTTGCCCTCTCAGTGTGGTAAGATTTTTTTATAATCTTGAAGAAGAGGGAGTCAGCAGCCACAATTACAAAGTCCTAGACTGCACTTTTATAATGTTGAGGGAAGTGTCTCTTTTCATCATGTTAACTAAGGAAATGATGTTCCAGACTTGACATCTGCTGTGTTGTGCCATTGCTCCTTTATCCAGCTAGGTTTCTCTTAATCTTTTCTTCTATCAGCAGAGAATCTCCAGAACTCATGAATGACAAGATACAGGAAAGTTGAACAGAAAGTGCACAGATTTGCTGCAGGTCCTGTGTGGGTTAGAACAAGAGCAAGGAAGGTGCTTTAAAGTTACATAAAGTGTTTTTTGTGATGTGTATTATAAGCATAGAATGAATAGTTATTATTATTTTTTTAATCCATACATTTCAACTTCTGGTTGCTCCAAGAAGCAGGTTGAATAGAGCTATTCCTAGAGTTTCCATTTCTTTCTTGGTCTCAGGACTTTTAGGCCCATTACCAAGCTATAGCCAATACTGTGTTTGGGGCTGATATCAGGGTTTGGATTCCTTCTTGTTCTTCTTTTGAAGCGTTGTTTGTTCTGACAAAAATGCAGAATTCATGAGAACATACTACAACCTTTTCAGCTGATTTCAAGTCCCAGAGAAGATGAACTGAGCATTACTTCTGGAAACAATAGTTTCTAAACTGTGACTCTTTCACGGTCAAACTTGGAACCCTTGCAGGCTAGAGAGAGAAATGAAGATTCCCAGCTGTCAGGGAATTATTTTAAAACCTAATGCTTAGAGCAAAGTTGAAAATGGTAGGAATAAGGGAAAAGCTATCTCTTCTTGAATTTTGTCCAATTCTTTGAAAGACTTTGTGGAGACACATACCACCAAGGGTGGACTGACCTGAATCCCAAGACAGAAGCACCATCATTTGTGCCAGCCTGACTGAGGTGCTGCAAGGACAGGAGGTTTGAGGAGGGGATGCCTGTGCTGACAAGGTTCCCACTGACCAAATCTAATGTCCCTTCCCATGCAACATGTGGGTCTCTGAACAGCCTGAAACACCTCACTCTTCCACTGTATTGTGGAGGGATACTGGTGACTTTGGGTCTTGAACCCTGCTTTAGTGACCACATAGATGTTGCAGGGTCTAAACTATCATGCACTCAAAGCCTCAAATAGATTTTACGCGTAAGTACAGGAAGTTTCCAACTTTTCTAATTCCTATTTTATGATTAATTTTGTCCTACATCAAAATGTGGTGACAAAGAATTCTGTTCTCATCAAACAAATTCACAAGGACTACCCATGTTGCACTGAAGAAGTTGCACAATTTAAGTGTCATTATTGTATGCTGGTTTTATAGTTAGCACTATCTAAGCTTATTCATATAAGCCAGCCTCCTAGTGCTCTGATTCACATTTATTCTGCAAAGCAGGAAATTTACATGCACTAAATGGCTACATATTACAAAAAAAGTGGCTTAATCATTGGAACAAAAATCCTTTTGCATTTTTTGTTCATAGAGAGCTCAGCATTAATATGGCTAAAATTTTCAAGGCTAAAAAAAATTCCATTGTAATTGAATAGATTCCTGTCCAATTGTTGTGAAGTGCTACTATACTTTTCTTGTAGCAGGAGGGATTATTGCTGTAAAAGCTGATGTATCTTGCTTTATGAAAAGGTAGGTGAGGCAACATTTTAAGGTTGAAACCAGCAACTGTAATTTGGAATCAATACTTTATGCTGTAGAATAAGGCAAGGTACTGTTCTGTCCTAATTGGCTGGAAGCTAAAATGTTAATGCCAAACCAGCAGATGCATCCCCAGTCTGTAGTTTCCCATGAAGATTTGGTTTGCAAATAGATGACTTTCTATTTATGGGTAAAGTGAAGCCTAATTGTGAGACTTCATAGTAGCAGGAGCTGCAATGAGTGCGACTTTAAGGGAAGTGACTGGCTGATCACACTGATGCCATAGAGCATGCCAATGAGCTGCATCAGTGTATCTTTTCCAATATGTGAAAAACTTCAATAATCAGCAGAATGTAGACAGTAAATATCCCATTGTTTTTCACAGCAAAGTGTTGAAAAATCAGAGAAATATGGCAAACTCTAACTGAACTGAAAACAATTATTTCCTCTCAAATAGATTTCTGATTGCAAACTAATATAATTCAGTGATGTCCCAAGTAATAACTGCAATGCACAGATGGTGCCAAATTGAAAGACTGAGTGAACGTGTTGACAAGGTAGATTAAAAATCCATCCTAAAAATACTTCTATATCAGAGTGTTTTCCAAGTTTTACCTCCTATTCAGACTACCAGATTTTGTAGTTTTGTGGCATTTTCTCCTATTTTCAGTCCAGCCAATGTTACACTTAAAGCCCCCCGCTTTTTTTGGGGGGGGGTGGGGGGTGAGGAGAAAGCACACCTTTTGTATAAGTAAAGCCATGAATTTATTTTTAGTGCAATTGAAGTCTTGAGAATTTCATCATTATTAGTCCGTGTCTAATTGATGCAGTATAAGAAAGAAAAATAATGCAATTAAAATTGCTACACACACACTTAGTTTCTATCCTTTTTTCTGGTGTTATGCTTGCCCTGCTGCTACTAACCTGGATCCTAGTCAGTAGCTTCATTCTGATGGTGACATGCGTGGTAGGGGTGACAAAGAGTTGTCAGCATCTGGAGTCCTTTGCAAGGAGGAATATGATGCTAAATATGTTGTTTTCTTCTTCCTCTCTTTTGGCTTGACTTGGGATAATTTTTGCATCTTTGTTTACATCTTTCTCTTTGTTGGTCTACAGTTCCAGATTACATCAAAATCTACTATATGCTTTATATATATTAGGTATTATTTCTTTGCTATTGCTACACCCGATTTTATCTGTAGGATTTTACTAATCATGACTGATATGTTTAGTGCTGTGAGGTCTCCTGTGCCAAGTTCCGGTCTCTTCTCTTGTCTTCCTGTGCCAGCACTCCTCTAGTCCGCATCCTGCGCTGCAGCTTCCCAAGGCCTCTTCTGTTCTACCAGCCCTGTATTTCTCTGCACTATGTTACTGTGCTGGAGTAATAAATATTTCATTTTAGAGCATAACTGCATGTTACTGCTTTCTGGATGAAACAGTGGTTGTACCACACAACAATAAACAGAAGTAAAACAAATTTGCCACAGACACCTGATCAGTTGGAAAACTGCTGTCACCGCTAAATCAAGTAAAACAAAGCTAAAGAAAGGTCAAGGGAAAACTGGACAGAGCAGACCTGACAAGACTCAGCCCCAAGGCCTTGTGAACTCAGTACAAAGTGTGCAACCTGTTATCAGCAATAGCAATGCCGTACAACAGGGCAAAATCGTTATACCAATCATAGATAAACTTTATTAAAAGTACAGCAATTTAATACTGCCTTTGGGGAGGGACTGTCTTGCCTCCACCATGGTGATAAGCATTAGCAAAAAGCTCTTCTATCTTTTGATAAACCTTGAATGTATGCAGTTCATTTAAGCTGGAGCACTTGACAGACAAAAATTTAAATTCAGTTGGTTTTGAACATTGGGAAATGCACAAACCCAACTAAACTTATATCCTGCGATGTCCTAGAACCCAAAGGTAGGCTTCCAATGAGAATCAACTCAGCTATCTGTGTGTCTCTCACTAAATCACTTGCTCCATTCAGCAGTGGTCCCACATAATCTTTTTTCAACCTTTTGCTGCTAAAGTGGCAACATAAGCATTTCTTGTCCTTGATGTCCTTAGGAAATGTCAACACCAATTTATCTTTGGGTTTTCTAAGACCACGCTTACCTGCCCTAGCAATGTCTTAAATTCCTGCTTTGAGCCCTTTTTAACCAAGCTGGATACCTGATATGTCTGACTGCTTTCCTAAGTATCAATATGGACTCTTATTCCCCTTGGAAGTTACTGTCTTTGAGTGCTGCCGGCTTGCCTGAACTCCTTCCCCTTCAGAGCTACCTTTTGTGGGATCCCACTGATCAGTTTACTGAACAGGCTGAGGTCTGCTCACCTGAAGTCTAGGGTTTGCACTCCAGTGCTCTTCTTCCTCGCTCCTCTGAGGATTTTAAACTACTGCTCTATGGTCATTACAGCCAAGGCTGCCACATCTTTGTTTGTGAATAGCAGATCCAACTGTCCATCACCCCTAGGTTGGCTATCCTGTACCTCTGTCAGGAAGTTACCTCACCCTCCAGAAATCTCCTGGATTTCTTTTGCTCCTTTCCAAGAGAGTTCAAGATTGGAGTATTCCCTAAAACCCAGGGTATGTGATTCATAGAGGAGACAGATAGACTGAGACCCAGTGGGTATATGTGCTGGGTATATGAACTGGCAACAAGAGGTCATACTGAAGAGTAGCTGGTAGAAGTTGTTCATGAAGCTAGTTGCATGCCTGACAACAGAGGTGCAGGATTTCAAGTAAGCATGTCCAGTGAGTTGATGGAAAAAGATCTGTTTCTGTCAAAAAATTATTGAGTTTTCATTGAAACCTTTTTATCTGAAACGGAAATATTTTTTGTTTTCACTGACACTTTCTACTTTTTTTTTTTGGTATAGAAGTTGGTGCTTTCTGCAAGAAAGGGCGTTGCTTTCCAAACAGCTCTGATAGGCTTCAGGGCACAGATTACTGTTTGTCTTGAATGGCAATAAAAACAGGTTGTGTGTAAAGGTATAAGGGAGTGTCCCTCTGACAGCTTACTTTCTGGACATAAAATGCTAGTGGTTCATTATGCAGGTCAAAGCAATGCATTTTGGAAGTATATCGGTGATAAGTATTCAATTAACATTTGCTATAATAGAACAGAAATCACTCTGCTTTTTTAATGACCCTTTTAGTAAACTTTGATCATTTATATGAACAGAGCTGAAAAATCATAGCTGAAAGTTTCATCTCATGTTAACTCAACCACAACCCAATTCTGAACTGTTTGAAATTTGCCTTTGTTTCTCAGACAGCTGTGAAGTTTAAAGGTATGCTTAATATTTTACAAATTTTCTTTCTTAATTTTTTTTTTCATTCATCCAGCTTTGTCAGCTCTCCTCCACACCCAAACTTTACTTTATGTAGTACTGAGAATGTGGATGTCAGTGTATTCAAAACGTGGAACATGAATCACACCCCTATGAAGCTAATGTTAATATGAATTCATGTAATCTAGCTGCAAAGTACTTTTCATGAAAAAAAAAAAAAAAAGTTAAAAAAAAAAAAAGGAAAGAAAAAAAAAAAGAAAAAAGAAAAGCATGTATCTTAGTGACATTTTTCACAGAAACAAGCCCATTTTCAAGCTTGACCAAAATGTGAAAGCGTGATAGTGGTTTTGCATTTTATCATGAATATTTCAAACACATCTGATTTTTACACATGCTATGTTTGCTAACGTGTGAAGTCACTTAATTATGTATATGTTCAACCCTTCTTTTCCCTGAGAGGTGCTCATGAGAAATTGATCTATTAAACTAAAACAAACCCACATCTGGCATATATAAGTTACCCTAGTCTGGCAAATCAGGCAAAAATCACTGTTAGATTATTCATCCACCCGCCTTTCAGGTAGTTGTAGAGAGTGATAAGGTCTCCCCTCAGCCTCCTGTTCTCCAGACTAAACAACCCCAGCTCCCTCAGCTGCTCTTTATAGGACTTGTGCTCTAGGACTTTCACCAGCCTTGTTGCCCTTTTCTGGACATGCTCCAGCACTTCCATATCCTTCTTATAGTGAGGGGCCCAGAACTGAATGCAATATTCAAAGTCTGGCCTCACTAGTGCCAAGTACAGGGGGACGATCATCTCCCTATCCGTGCTCGCCACAATGTTTCTAATACAAACCAGGATGCCATTGGCCTTCTTGGCCACCTGTGCACTCATATTTAGTTGACTGTCGATCAATACCCCCAGGTCCTTTCCCAACTTGCAGCTTTCCAGCCACACATCCCCAGATCTGTAGCTTACCATGGGGTTGTTATGACCCATGTGCACGACCCGGCACTTGGTCTTGTTGAACCCCATGTGGTTAACCTTGGCCCACAGATCTAACCTGTCTAGGTCCCGCTGTAAAACTTCCCTAGCCTTGTCACTGTTGAGACGGACACAACATACACTGAATTGCGAGCAAAAAGCCACCTTTATTGTTTTAACAAGTCTTTTTATATCTTTCCCAAGAACATCCATATATGATTGGGTCAAACAAAAACCAACAGTTCATGACTGGACAACTTTCTTCTCTGTTGTAACCTTGATAAGCTTTCTCTGCTTGCAGTCTGGCAGCTCCTTAATCTTGTTTTCTCGAATCTTCTCAGGACTTGCTGGCCTTTTCAAGGGTACACTGTTATCTGCTCAAGGTTGATATCAAACTTGCATTCCAATTCCTCAGACCAGCCAAAGTTTCCCACATACCCTCAAGCAGATTGACACACCCACCTACCTTGGTGTCGTCTGCAAATTTACTGAAGGTGCACTCAATCCCCTCATCCAGAGCAAAGAGAACAGGCCCCGGTACTGAACACTGGGGAACACCACTTGTGACCAGATGCCAGCCAGATTTAGCTCTGTTCACTACCTTCCAGCCATCCAGCCAGTTTTTTATCCGGTGCAGAGTGTATTTATCCAAGCCTCATGCCATAAGATTCTGAAGGAGAACACTGTGGGAGACAGTGTCAAGGCTTTACTAAAGTCCATGTAGACAATGTCCATAGCTCTTCCCTCATCCAGTACATGGGCCACGTTGTCACAGAAGGAGATCAGGTTTGTCAGGCAGGACCTGCCTTTCATAAACCCACGCAGACTGGGCCATATCACCTGGTTGTCTTGTATGTGCAGCATGATGGCACTCAAGATGACCTGCTCCATAACCTTCCTTGGCACCGTGGTCAGAGTGGTAAGACAGGTCAGACTTTATATCACATATAATGTTAATTTTCTTTGTATTATTTTGTGATGTTACTTGGTTGAGCTAAAGAGTGAGTCAAGATTATCTTTGTTGGTGGCAGAGTTGAGAGGAAGGGAGAGGAATCCATGTTTTTGAGTCTGGAGAGGCTTGCAGATTTGGCTTTTGTTTTCTTTTTTTATTGAAAATCTTTGCAGAGAGGCAGGGGAGACTGCCTGTGCTGTCATCTGTTTAGGGCAAAGGAGAGCAGGTGGAAGCTTCTGAGAAGACCAGTGTTTGTGTTAGCCTCTGCTGCTTTCTGACTTGAACCACGTGTAACAGCATCCTAAAAAAAGGTTCCCAATGATTTCAAAGGGCTTTGAATCAGGCTATCGTATAGTTGTTTTCTGAACTTGCTGCTTGTGACTGCAGAGGCGTTCCAACCGTGTGGCTCCATGACACAACTGATGCTAGTATCACTCACCCGTGCCTGATCTGCTATTGCAAGTGACTTCAAAGTTGTGTTTGAGCCTTTAATGGGAATCCGAGGTCACAGAAATGCACTTCTTTGACTTTCCTGTCAGTGAGCTCTAGATAACAACATTGTTCTTCTCAAGGAGAGGGGAAAGGGCAAGATTGATGTTGATGGCAGTGTTTCTGCAGTCTCACTTAATTGAGCCGTTAGTGCTGATGGTTTGCAGAGTGAGAGCAGAGTAGAACATTGAACTGGGGAAAAAACTATACAGTGGGGCTGTCATCTCCTGGGTTTGGTTGTACATAGCTAGTCAATGGGCAAACACAAGGCCTGGGAGGATGTACGAGGCACAGTAGAAGGTCATTTTACTTTTATTTTCTACCACATTTGCGTGCTTGCACAGGAATCGGAAAAAGTCCTGCTACTGTCAATTTAGGCAAAGCCTGCTTTGGCTTGCTGCCACAATGTGTGACTCTGCCTCTTTTGGCATGCATTGGCTCCTAGGACACAAACAGCATCTGGAGAAGATATAGCAGAGGTACTCAGGTAAATCTGTCCCAAAGGAACTGCACCTTCTTCTAATATAACATCTCTTATGCAGCTCTTGACAGTTTTTTGTTAGGTATAGGGGCTCTAAAATCTCATGTCCAGCTATGGGAGTATTTTCTTCTGAGCAAATATTGTAGATGAAAGCTGCAAAATTTCCATCAAGGGAGCCACACACGAGGTATAATATAGGGTTGTACTGGGAGTCAATCTGGGAAGAGGAAATTAATATTGTTTATGAGCATGGTGAGGTCTTCGGTACTTTCCACATTGCGTCAAAAGCTCTTGCAAATCATGCTAGCCACTAACATTTGTAAAGCTACCAAGTTGTTTAAAGACCATGGTCCCTGCCTTCTCCCCCTGCCTGTGATGTCTCAGAGGCTCAGCTCTTTGAAAGCATCTGGAATATCTACCAGTGGTGTCAGCTTCTGGACCCACCACAGTCAACAATGAGGAAGTCCTGTAAACTGTATTATCAATTTTGACAGCCTGGCTCTGTACAACCATAGGAAGCTCTTTGACTAGTAATCTTGGTATGACTTATTTATCACTGTTTTCATATAAGAGAGCAAGGTGCCTAAGGCTTTATGGCAATTAATAGGATTTTACAAAATGTTATGGTTCTTTCATACTGGAGCTTTGCACAGGCACCTTTTAGTGTTGCAGTGCAAGAAACTCTAGCCTTGTTCCGATTATTGTCACAAGTGTCTGACCAGCCATTAGGATTATTCATATATTTAACATTACACATGGCTAAAAGTTTTATTTGATAGCATAGTCAGTCCCAGTCATTCAAAGTCCTGCCTTTTGATGACAGAGTACTATGAGCAAATATGGAGGAAAATAAACCAAAACAAGTAACTTAACTGAATATTTTTAAAAGTGTATGCAATTTACTCAGGTTTTGTTACCACTAGATCAAGACATTAAATATTTATTGAAAATAATTCTTCTCTGTGATTAAACCATTGCATTGGAAAGGTCGTTTTAAGTTTGCAGTATGCAAGTTCCAAAAGGGCTGTTACTTTTCAGGCAGACAGTATAATTGCTTCTTTGCCTTTAGGTAATTTTAAGCCGGATTGGACCTTTTTATGAAGGCAACCCAGAATAAGACATATCAGCCACAGAACTTTTTAAAAGAAAACAGAGCAATTAGCAAGACTGTGGAAAAAGCCTTCAAGAATACAGGCGTATTTTTTGATAGCGCAGATTTGACAGAGATGGAAACTAAATATTTATATTTTTCCTGAAAAATAATTTAAGCAAAATAAAAGTGCAAAAGGCTGTGGAAATTTGAAAATGTATTGAAAATTAATGCTGAAAAACACTTGACTACAGTGAAAAGCTTCTGTGAGCTGTGTGTAAGTTTTCTCCTCTCTAGTGCTTATCTTGATGTTATGGTTGGTTTGCTGGTTTTGTATTATCGCTGGTTTAGACTGAGTTTCTATATGCGCACTTGGGTATATAACAATTGCATCATGTTAGCAAAGCTAACAGGGTCACATTAAGTAATTTTGAAGTCAATATCACTTTCCATCACTGAAAATTCATGCAATGGTAGCAAGGGCAAACTGTCTTTTGGGGATATTTGTAAACTGTAAACTCAGAGCAATCAAGCAGATCTTAGATTGGTATCAAGAAATCCTGAATTTTACTATGGAAACAGATATTGCAAGATACAAGAATGTTTAGAAATTACACATGTAGAACATTGTTTGCCTGATTGCAAAGGTGGACTTTGAGTTGATTAAGCTAATCTTCTAGATAATGGGGCGTATTTTATTACAAAGGAAAGGTACATGATTTCTACTTAGATTATGAAAAACTGAGTGTTTTTGTAAGAAATCCTGAATCTTGCCTACTAATGAATGAAGGATTTTTTTTTTTCCTTTAGCTTTTAGTTTTCTTTAATTCCTGTATAACAAACAGATTTCTGAGCTTCTCTCCAGAACTTTTAAAAATGACAATTGAAGTGCTTATTGTCCTCAATCAGCACAAACCTCACACCTTTCTTTTAAGAGGGAATTTATTCTCTTAGACTGTCTGGGCTTTCTATCTAATTGTTATTCCTTTCTTGTTTTCTCAGCTCTTACACTCTTGCAATTTATTCATAAGTAATTTCTTATAATAGATTGTACCCTTGTTACTTTCCTTCCATCCATAATATTACATTCTGTTCCCCTCCCTTCTCTGCTTCTCTTTCACTCTCTCTTTTTTGGTAACTGACATACTGAATTTCAATATTGCTGGTTAAATTAAACCACACCAAATGTGAACCTGTAGTGACACAATGGTAGTAATTTTTGTGCCAACTGTGTTCAATCTCAGCATTTCTGCATTCTTTGGTATTTATCTACTGAAAACCCTCATTAGCATAGAAATGAGCATCTCTCATTTCCTGCTATTCCCCATCAGATAGGAAAGTTTCACAATTTTACTAGAAAGACATGGAGTTTTAGGATAGATTACAAGGTTTGACAAGAGCATGTAGTGAACTTGTGCTTTAGATAAGGCTTGTATTTTGATCTCCAGAATCACAAGGGTTTTTTTATTATTCAAATCTGTCTGACTCAACCCTAACGACATAAGTGGATGCTATGCTATGAGGGGGCTATTCAGTGGGGAGATCATCAGCTCAAAATAAAGTATTATAGAGACAGTAACAGCTTCTGGCTATGATGGATAAAAAGCTATCAAGAACTTACCCTCTCTCCTGGACTAGGTGCTTTAAAAAACATACAGTTCAGATGATTATTGATGTATTCACAAACATTGCTTCTATATTGGCATTCTGTAATGTCTAAAAGACAAACATGCCTAAATTGCATCTCACTAACCACTGGGATATGAGCATATAATTGTGCAAATGGATAAAAAAAAGTAAAAATTTCTCTATATATTTGTCCTGGTTTGAGTGAAAACAGAACTAATTCTGTGCAGTGATTTTACTTTTCAGTTCAATACTTGTAACTAACAGAACTTTCTGAAGTCAGCAGCCTGTTTTCACAGACAGTGTCTGCTGCCAGCAGTGATAACCCCCCATGTTTAGAGTCACTGCCAAGGATTGGTGTGCAGACCAAGGCCACTGCGGAATCTTGTGCACCACATTGGGGGGTGCAGGAAAGTGAAAGGCTGCTCCTGCAGGGAGGAGTGGACAGGGCAGGTGGCCCCAAACTGACCAACGAGGTATCCAGCCCATATACGGCATATTGGGTATAAAGCAGAGGGATCTGAGGGGTCTATAGGGTTTTTTTTTCCTATTCCTGGGCTCTTCTTCCCTCTTGAACTGCTTCCTCAGAGTATCCAAGGAGGACTCTGTCCATTCTGCCTTCGATCCCGTGTTCCGGAATCCAGTAGCAGAATCCAACTCCTGAACATCTCCCGTCCACTGCGGGGCCCAGGCTGGGACCCCTGGAGCCTGCTCTACATCAGTGGTGACAGTGATGTAATTACCATCAGGGGGGTTGGGTTTGATACTGGTTTTGTATAGATTTGTACATAT